>JAKTUH010000079.1:0-91076 GCA_030556585.1 Geotrichum carabidarum
CCAACGCCAAATGTCAGGTCCACCCCGCTGGGGTCGCCGGCACCGCCTGGTGCGCCGCCGCCCGTTGCGTCGAGGTCGAGCAGCATGGAGTCGTCAAACAGGTCCATGATGTCGTCGGGATCGTCGTCCAGCTTGACTGAGTCCGGGGCTTGCTGAGTACTATCCAGCGGGCCACTGTTAGCGTCAGTGCTCATCGGTTGTTGTTGTTGTTGTTGCTGTTGCTGCTGCTGTTGCTGCTGCTGCTGCTGCTGGACTTTGTCAGCTTCGGCCTTGGCGGCTGCCGCTGCCGCTGCTTGTAATGCCTTTGCCTCGGCGGCGGCTTTGGCCTCTGCTGCTGCTTTCGCGGCGGCGGCGGCTTTTGCTGCTGCAGCAGCTTTAGCCTCTGCTTCGGCCTTCGCGGCCGCTGCCACCGCTGCAGCCTTTGCGCGCACTGCCTCTTCCCTCGCCTCGCGCTCCCGTTTCTGCCGCTGCTCCAGCTCGTTTTTAAGATACAGCTCTGCTATTTTGATCTCCATCTCGACCTGGTCCAGCGACGCGTGGTACCTCGCCATACTCTGGTCGATCGTCGTCTTGATCTGCAGCGGCGAGTTGGGTGTCGCCAGCTGCGAGTTGCTGCTCAAAAACGTCAGCAAATTCCCGGTGCTCGCCAGAATCATCTATTCGCCAACAGTTAGCCTAGCTCCCGTACCCCTCGCACACCCGCAGTACTCACATTAAAGGACGCCCGAACATGTTCGTCCATGATAAAGAATAAATAAAAAAAAAAGTCTATCAACGAAAAACCCACGACCAAGACGCGGTGAAGTGTGTCAGTTCAGTAATCCCACACTGAACCCAGCCAAACTCAAATGGCAATGAAAAAATGCTGAACAGAAAGGAAAGAAGACGGATGAACTGCAGTAGTAGTAGGGGTGAGATTTAGCTGGCGCTCATTGAGCTTCTGCAATTTGTATGTGGTGAATGAAAAGTGTGAGGGTTGGGGTTTTTTTCTTATAAATTTCGTTTGGGTCTGGCGTTGCCTAATCGGGTGCTTATGTATTTGCTGAGTAAGAAATCTAATGCACAAGTGTCACAGCGTTGGGTAACTTTTGAACAATATTTTTGGCCAATCAGCGTGCACCAATCCTTCCCCCATATACTCTTGAGCCTGCATGTCCCAGTAACTCCAGCGATCTCGCCAATTCAGCCCCTCCACAGGCATGACATATGGTCTAGACCCTTTCATTTAAACTGTTTAATTCTACTTCAAGTCCTGCTCAGCTCAATTGGCCATGGATGAGGGTCAGGTCTAGTCTGCTGCAAACCTACGAGCATCAGCCCCTTGTTTTACATTTGAAATCCTGGCAACTCCAACTCCATGTCTCAGATCGGACGTCTACAATGCCCTGTTCTGGCATGGTGCTCCAAAGAAAGGGAAAAACAAGATACAAGTCAATTCAAATGTCAAAATCTAAACTGGCGGCTATCATGACAAAAAATGGCCTCGCCCGTGCATGCTAGAAATCAGTAAACAGGTTGCTGTAAGGATCAGGCGAACTGACACCGTAGTCCAGCTCTTCCTCCGGGTACCGGTCAAACAGCGACGTGTCGCCCACGCCAGACTGGATGGGAGGCTCGTACGGAGTCTCAATGTCCTTTGACAGCAGCTTCTCCCAAATCACCTCTGAGAACCACGGGTGCGACTTGACGTCGCTCGATCCGCCCTGCAAGTTGCCGAGTCTGCGGGTCAGGTCCTTGGTGATCAGCTTCTGGAGCAGATCGACAGCGTCAGGGTGTAGGTATGAGGGGTAGCGGACATGGCCAAGCAAAATGTTTTCGTAGGTCTTCATGGGCGTCTGGTCGTAGAAAGGCGTGTACCCAGTCAGCATTTCGTAGATGAGAATGCCTAGCGACCACCAGTCGACACTCTTGTTGTATGGCTTGGTGGTGACCACCTCTGGGGCAATGTAGTCGGGGGTACCACAAAGTGTCCAAGTGACGTCAGGCACCTCTTTGGCAAACCCAAAGTCAGTGATTTTGATATGACCGTTCTTGTCCAGCAAAATGTTTTCCGGTTTCAGATCGCGGTAGATGATGTTGTGCGAATGCAAGTACTCCAAGGCCAGCGTCACTTCTGCTGCGTAAAACTTGGCGACGGGGTTCGGAAACCGCTGAGACTTGCGCAACAGAGAAAACAGCTCTCCACCCTCAATGTAATCCATCACCATGAATAAATTGCGCGAGTCTTGGAACGTGCCCCACATGCGGATGAGGAAGGGGTGCTCCACGAGCTTGAGCATCCTTCGCTCGTCGTTGGTGTGCTCCACCTGCTTCATCTTGACCACCTGCACCTTCTTGAGCACTTTAATGGCGTAGTATCTGTTGTTGTGCACACTGCGCACTAAATGCACTCGACCAAAGGATCCTGTTCCCAGAGTACGCAGAATTTGAAAGTCGGTTAACGAGTACTTGCCCTTGGACACTGTGGACCGGACAGTCTGGGCTGGTTGATGCTGTGCGACGGCGCCAGCCACTTGTTGCTGGTCAGGCACTGCCTGCTGCTGGTACTGGCCTTCAATTGACGACATTACGGGCTGTTCAAGGTAGTAGGATGCTGCTGGTACTGAGTGCTGAAACTGCTGTTGCACTGGATACTGTTGCTGTGGTTGTTGGGGCTGAGAACTGTACTGCTGATGAGAAACGGCGGGCTGACCCTGAATCTGGCTAACAAGGTTGCTGGTGTAATCGTGGTTGTTCATCAAATAGACAAGAGCACGATACAAGGGGTTGAACTGTAAGAAAACAAGAGTGATAAGGTTTGCAATGGAGTTAAAGTTTTTGAGGTAGTATTCTTGTCGGTAATATTGTATGGTTATGGGGGTATGCAGGAGGAGGAGGAGGAGTACAGTGGGAACTTCGACAGTGACTGAGCAAAACTGGGCTTCAATTGCGAGGGAAATGAAGCTGGTAATGGCCCTAAATGTCTTGGACTTTGCGTCTTGATAGTTGCAAGAAAGAGGGAGGAAATTTTGGCTGCAAAAGTGAAATTAAATATGGAGAGGCAAAAATACCACCAGCACCACTTTCCTTTGTTGTTTTTATTTGGTCTATATAAGTCTTGGATATACTGGACACCACACCATTGGCCCTGGGCTGCCATGGAACAAAGTATGGCAAGTCGACGATGGCTGAGATCAGGTTTCATTGAGTATAAACAAGTGAGAATATATTGACAATAAATATACGAGTATAGAAAAAAGAGAATCAAAAAAGAAAAGAAGAATAAAAAGTAAAAAAAAATAAAAAATAAAGAGAGATTTCGTCAAGATCATCACGGTAGAAGGGCCGAAGAGAAGCAAGAATTAGAAAGAAGAAGAAAAAGAAGTCTGGATTGTAAGTGTTCTTGGTGCTGCTGCTGCTGCTAGTGTTTCTCTCCCACCTCTACGTCTCCATTGCAGTAGAGGCACTTGTATCGAAGCTGTCCCGTAGCGCTGTCCTTGGTGGCCAAGTTCTTCATGCTCACCCACTCGCCCTTGGCAGGGATGCGGCCGCACTCCTTGGTCAGGCATCGCGCGTTCGTTTTCTTGTACCGCAGTCCACAGGAATTGCACAACTGGCCAGCAGAGGCAGACCATGATGGACGCCAGCAGGGCGACTGGTCCGAGCCACACGAAATGCACCGCCGCTTGCTGTGAAACGTCGTCGTGTGGTGGACTGGGAACGAGCCCTGGTTGGGCCGCGGCAGCACCTGGCCGCTCATCATCGCGAGATGGTGCGGCGACGACGGCGGAGACAGTGGCTGGTAATTGGTCGGTGTGCCTTGGCTAAACGAGGCCGATCTGGCCTTTGGAATATGTGACGAGGAGTTAACAGCAGCTGAGTTTGCGTGCAAGTGCGGATCGGCTGAAGTAAATAAGAGAACCGATCGGTTCACGACGTGTGAATTGCTCCGCGGTCGCTGCTGATCTATCGAGAGCGGGACGGTGGGTGAGGGTGGGGTACGCGAGTACGGCTTCAGATCCCGAGCCCCATACGACCTTCGTCGTAATCCTGATTGTGACGAGGACTTACGGACATGATGAGAAACCTTTTTTGGCGGGGAGCTGGTAAGAGATACCCCATCCTCTTCGTCTTCTTCCTCAATGGCTGATTCCGAAAACCTCATAATTAAGTCCGTCTCTCCTGACTCGGTTGACAAAGTCCGGCGATGATGGAAAGACTGGTACTTGATCTCGTGGATCTGTGCTGAATGCAGGGCATTGACCGCTGTGTAGGACCAATGTGATTGTAAAGAATCCAGGATCGGGGGTGGGCTTGTGGCCCGCTCGACCTCGCGTAGTTGTGATGGATGGTGTTTCTTGAGCCAAGACTCGAGCTGCGGTCGCCAGGCAGCTCGGGGTGCTGTATCGGAGTAGAGCAGCGACATGGTGGGAACCGAAGATGCCGGTCTAAATGTGTGAGCCGCAAGTCCTGCTGCTGCTTCCCCATTCAGGGATGACTTTTCGGATTCTCCCACCTCTTCCTGAATACTGGATATTATGCTTTCCGTAGGCTTGTCTGTGTTGGAGTCCGAAAATAATGACGAGCCGTCATCCGAAATCATTTTTTCATCATAGGGGTGATCTGTAATCTGACGGTGGTCTGAAACCAAGCCGCCAGACATATATGCACGTGGCTGTGGCACGACACCCGGCAGAGACGACTGCATCACAGAAGAAGCCTTTGTCGTCCCCTCTAGAGTGGTTGATTCACTGTGTCTGTTTAAACCACCGTCAATTGGCGTGTCTGGGGGAGAAACCGAAATTGAAGGGGGAGAGTGTGCTGCAATGGTTGGGTTGGTATTTTTACTGGCTGGTTTCTGCATTGACCCAAAAGAGGAGGGCGGGTCTGATGGGCCCAAAATGTCATCACCATGAGATGAAGGCAGCGCTTCAGAATCCATAGGCGAAGACAATGGCGACGCAGCAGATGATATCGTCGAGAGACTAGTGGAGGTAGATGTCACTGTAGATGAAGAGTTCACAGGTGAGGCCGTGCAGGTGATGGTTATAGGTTTCGCCAAGGACGATCGGGAGTTTGGCAGATCGCGATGGTCTGAATGTGAAATTGCGGAGATCATTGTTTTAAATGTTTTGCAGTCTTTCCTAAATCAATTAAAAGTATCTGTAGACGTTTGATATTATAACCAACTGAAGATTGATCCGGAAGATAGTAACCTATCAACAGTAGACTTGGAGGGTAAAAAGGATGCAATGAACTGGTTTTCAGAGACGTAGAATAGATAGAAGAGTCCTTGAAGGTGCTGCTATGCTCAGATATGACAGGCCGAGATTTGCCGTGTTAAATAGATCAAAGTCGGTGATGTTCAAGATCAGGTCGGGCGAGAGGGAGTATAAATAAAACTGGCTAAATTCGGAGATGCTGAGGGAAAGAGCGTGAGATCAGCGATTTGAGAAGATGAAAGGAATTGGTTGAAGCTCTCTGATTCAAAGTAAAGAGCTGGAGAATTGGTTAAATTTCAGCAAAGTAAAAGACTCTTGTCTCAATGAATAATCAGAGTAGGTGATCAGGCTCGGCTCACAATAACGAAACCGAGTAATTGGAGGGAGTCAGAAGAAAAAAAGAAGTCTCGAATAGAATGGATCTGAAGAAACAAATCCAAGCCAAATCAAGTCAAATCAATATCTTGTCAGAAGATTTCAAAATGGTGAGTATGGAGAAGTTAAAGTTGAGATTTGGAGGAGGTTTGCTTTTGGGCTGCGTGATTTCGGGATTAAACGTTGAAATTCTAGTGAAATCACCGAAACCCCGACCAACCAGGGCACTCATCGCAATGAGCACCAACGGCTAAAACTAAAAATCATTATGTAGACTCTATTATAACTTCTGCAAACGGTTGTTCTACTGTGTGTGCCGTGAAAGCCTCTATCGTCGTGCAACACGACCGTGCAGCATAAAGTTCCCAACGTTGGTGCAGTTATATCCAAATAGCTCATTTTGGCGAATGGAAAACGACGAAACCCTAACGAGCCGTGGAGCGACCGCATACGAACGCAAAATGGAGTTGCGCATGGGGTATCTAACAGTATAGCGGGGTTTTGTCTCGATATCTTACCTGCAGTTTGAAAAGCACAAACAATCAGCCGATGAACTCTTCATATGTACGTGCTGGCTCTGTGGTTATTGCAATTGAATTTAAGCGCGCTTGTCACTTTAGACACAGTGTCTAACCACTGATGTCAAAGTCCAGTCTTGGCACTAGTCTAGGTCATTGCGCTGAATTGAGTGAGTCCCTTTCGTTGAACCCTGGCGTTATTTTAGTTGGACCTGCAATACGATTCTACAGGGCATCTTGATTATGTAGGTCTTTTGGTCTCCATCTTTTGGTCTCCATCTTTTGGTCTCCATCTTTTGGTCTCCAGCCCAAGGATTATTTATTCTCTATGTACTCGACATGTAAGATCAGACGCAATGGAAAAAAATATCCATCTAGCATCGGTCTGTAGTTGAAGGGATGGCAGATTGATCAGCACCATGGGCGATGACTTCTATTTACTCAACTCATGGCATTTACTGAGATATGAAGGTGTCAGGTGGAAATGACACCACTCAATAATTACCTTGGTAAATTATACAAGATCATGAACCAGGAAATGAAATTTAATCCGCAGAAGTATTTTTAAGCCTGCGTCTGATCTCGAGCATGAAAAATCCTGAAATTTATTAAGTCGGCTTATAACGTAAGGGCGGTACGTGGTACGGCAAGCCTAGATTCATCCTAGAGCAAAACCTCTTGTAGTGTTGACATGCTCATGAGAGGCCAGTTCACCTATAGCAAAACCTAGCATAATTCTAATGATTTAGTACTACGAACTGTTACAAAGTCAATCCATATTTGGCATGGAATGAATTGCTCGATTTTTCTCTTGTTAACGATTGTGTACGCAGTTGTGCGGATGAAAGCTTGGACTCGAGCTTATTTATTAGCAAATATCTAATTCCCTATCATGATAAGCAATTGGCCAAATCTGCAAACAATTTTTATTTAAAAGATTAGAGGGTTTAAATTTATCAATTTATTGGCCATCCGAAAATATTATACT
This sequence comes from Geotrichum carabidarum, assembly GCA_030556585.1. Classification (NCBI taxonomy): domain Eukaryota; kingdom Fungi; phylum Ascomycota; class Dipodascomycetes; order Dipodascales; family Dipodascaceae; genus Geotrichum; species Geotrichum carabidarum. The sequence continues at coordinate 7,083 of JAKTUH010000079.1, forward strand.
CATGTTTTAATGGACATTTGATAAAACAAACGCCTCTGGTCAGGCCGTGCTGCGGTGGAATGATGAGCTCAGGGCGCTAGTCTAATTGGAACGTCACACTTGAATTCACTTCATCAAATCTCTCTGACCGTATGCCTTTGTGGAGTAGTCACCATCAATGACAATAATATCCTCAGGGCGGTAGTCTTTCTTGCCACTGATGTACGAAGTCAAAATACTCCTAACCCCGTTTGCATATCGAGTCTGCGCATCAATACATGTACCAGAGATGTGAGGAGTCATGGCATTACCAGCACCGTACTTGTTTCGCATAGTGCGCCAGGGATGGTTTTTGGGAGCCGGTTGCGGGTTCCACACGTCTCCACCGTATCCTCTAAGCTGACCAGAGGCAAGAGCATCGGCAACATCTTGCTCAACGCAGATGGCACCACGTGCAGTGTTGACCAGCCATGCACCACGCTTCATCTTTGAGATCAAGTCTTTGTTGAACATGCCTCTGGTGGATTCGTGCAGAGGAGTGTTGATGGTAACGATGTCAGCCTGCGCCAGCATCTCTTCAAGGTTCTCAACACGGCGAGCACCAATTTCTTTCTCGAGTTGAGGGCTCAATGGCTGGTAATCAAAATACAGCAATTCCTTGGGGTTGAATGGCTTCAGACGCTGCAACACTCTGGTTCCGATACGGCCAACACCGACAGTGGCAATGACCTTGCCTTCAATATCATACGAGTCCTTGGCAACAGCAGCAACGTCCCAGCCGCCATTGATAATCTGCTCGTGAGCAGGTACAAAGTTGCGGACAAGCACAAGCATGGTCATGACAACGTGCTCAGCAACAGACTGGACATTGGATCCAGTGACTTCAAGAACGCTAATCTTGCGCTTGTTAGCAGCGTTCAGGTCAATGTGGTCAGAGCCAACACCAGCGGTGATGCAGAGTTTGAGGTTCTTAGCCTTGGCAATGCGTTCGCGGGTGATGTAACCAGGATGGAAAGGAGTGGTAATGATGACTTCACAGTCAACAATGTGCTTGTCAAGCTCAGAGTTGGGGCTCTCTTTACTGCTAGTGGTAACCAGCTCGTGACCCATGCTCTCAATCCATGAGCGGATGCCAAGCTCGTTTTCAGTACATCCAAGAAGGTTAGGCTCGTCTTGAGCGTGGGAACCAGCAGAGTAGAGAACTAGAAGGATCTTCATTGTAGTTGAGTGTAAGCAAAAGTTATAGAGTGTGGAGTTTGTTTAGTTTCAAGAGTTTGAAGAGAATTTGATATTTCATGAGCATTTCACCTACCTTTTATACAAATTCCAATCCATGAATTCAATTCCTGTTCCTAAAAACATGTTATCTAATTTATGGAATGTATTTGCTTTAATCGGATGGTCTTCAATGTTAGGTAAGAACTGTAACATGTAAAATGCCAGCTTCAAGATGTTATTAGGAAGTGGTCACAAAATGAGCCGCAGGATCTTCACGGAAGAAAAACTGGGGTTAATGTCCAGTACCTACTCGGAATTTATGCCTCTCAAGTGCGGCTCAATCTGACATACTTGGATTATCTCATTTACATGAAAAAAATGTCTAAACATCCATGCATATATGAAGAAAGGATAGAACTAGGAAAATTTCACTGAGCGCTTGATTGGCATTGATCCTCTGCCGCTCGCTCGACTTGCCGTACTTTCCAACGTAATTCTTTGGAATATGTTAGAGGAGAACTCAGAAGGTCATTAAAAAAATTCTTTTACATTTAATTGCGTTCCAACTCTCCAGGAATCACCTAATTTTTGTAGAATACCTAAATCTTGCCAATTTAAATTGAAGGGGCACACACAAATACTACGTGGAGATCAGCACTACTAGTGCCTGCCTCCTTCAGAAGAGTTGGTTACTTAGAGTTCAACTTGACAAAAAACTGCAAATTTGGGAAAATAGTATAATGAATCTAATGATCAAACTGAATGCAATAGTTTTCTTGGTAGGATGATGTGGATTGCTGTGTGTTAAATGCTCCTTCTAATCAATTGATCACATCTGTGTTACAAATGATCATGGTTTCTGCTCTGCGGTCGGCCGTGCAATGCAAATAAATGATACTACGGACCAGCTTAATTAAGCATCAAAAAATTAATACTACGAAACTGCTAAATACAGCTGAGAGCGAATCGAGACTGAAGACATGCAGAATAGACATCTTGATATCTATTGCAAAACTATCTTTTGTTATTTCCTCATCATCATAATCTTTGTCTTTTTGATATCAATATTCTGTTTCGAATGCTTGGAAAACAGATACTTTTTTGCACCTGATTAGCTATGGTTCATTTGATTGTTGAGCCTCTCAGAACTGTAAAAAAAGAATTAACATTGAGCCGAGCGAAGCGTGACATCTCATTTCCGATATTCCGGTTCAACAACTCATTGAATGAACCCCAGCAGATATTTACATCTTGAAGGTTTGTAAGTTCCCCCGCATTAGGGTAGCTCAGAGGTGTGGTTCCGTAGCTTGTGCGGCTCTGGAAAAAAAAGCTCCCTTCTCTGGATCAATGGGCCGATCCAATGAACTCTTCTTGAAGAAGACTCCAGAAAAAAAGCTAGTCTACTTCACAAGTTCCGTGATATTCATTTCTCATGGCTATAGCTGGATTGAAGCAATTAAAAAGCAGTTATTTTCTGTCAATTAAAGCATAAAACAATCAATCAGCAATTCATCGAAAAAGTTAACAAGGGGTACTTAACAAACACATTTCAACTGAGCACACCTCCACTCTATAACTATTACATATCCTTAACTGCAATGAATATCCTTCTAGTTCTCTACTCGGCTAATTCCTCCGCTCAATACGAGCCTAACCTTCTGGGATGCCCCGAGAACGAGCTGGGCATCCCCCCATGGATTGAGAGCATGGGTCACGCGCTGCCTACCTCTAGTGAAAAATGTCCCCAACTCTGAGCTTGACAAGCATCGTCATTTATGCTTATGGTCAAAGACTTTTGATGAAGCAAACTCAGGTGAAGACATGTTTTAGCTTGAAAGGGGTTAGTGCGGTAAAATTCAATTTGATTTTTTGTTAATTTAGAGACGTTGAAGTTCATATTTGGTTTCGAAGATGATAAAGTATTGGTGCTAGAATGACTTTCAAGTTATATGCAAAATCAGACAAGAATAGATACACTTAGATCAAACTATTTTGGTTCATAGTATTGCTGGAGTTTTGCTTCTTTGCACTTGAATTGATGGTGATATGAAACTTTTGCTCAGGTTGAAGTGGTGTTCCCCATTGTCCCATGCTGTTATTTATTGGACTGCTCAGAGAACTAGGCTGTGTCGAGCTATTAATCCCACCAAAGGAAGTAGCTGGTTTCGGACTGGTCGCTTTTGACCAGTCAATAGTAGAAGTGGTATTAGTAGGCGACTGAATTGAATTCCAAGAGTTGGTAGTTGGCGAAGTTAATGATGTAGCTCCAATTCCAAAGGAAGTCTTAGAATTTGACGATGGCTGAAGAATTTTCATAGAAGGTTGGCTTGGTTGAAGGGTAGGGATCGAAGGTTTGCTGGGCTGAAGAGAACCCAAAGTATTTGCTGAATTCATCATAGGCATATAGCTTGAAGTAGTGGTCATAGGCTGTAGCGCAGGTAGTGACGTTTGAGCATGTGAAGTCTGATTAAAGGAAATGTCAGGCTGAAGAGATGAGATGGAAGTTTTCCTAGAAGGGTCTATCTTCATGGACCCAAATGAAGAAGTAATGTTATTGTTCGTTGATTTCGTGGTTGTGCTCGAGGGAGTAAAAGGATCGGACGTTTTGTTGCGCCCGTAGATGATATCCTCAAAATTGGCTGGTTCAGAGGCATTGTTATTGACAGGAGATTTTGAAGTTTTGATTTCAGCTGGTGCCACTTGCACCTGAGATAGGCGCTTGCCATGGTCGGTCTCTATGCGATCTAATAGCAACTTGATCTGATCTATGAAAGCACGAAACTGGCCCAAGTTAAGCATAGACTCCATACTCATGGAAAGCAACTGTGGAACAATGACTCGAGCAAGAACCTCAATGTCAACTATAGTAATCACTTTGCAATACACGCTAAGCGCACCCATCATTACCTTGGGCTCTCTTGTCTTCATTCCGTTCAACAGTGGCAGCAGCTTTTCAGTAATTGCATACTTATCCAGTCCATTGTCGACCAATTGCTCAAATGCAGACAAAGCTTCGAGTTTTACCGATAAGCTTGTAGTATTGGCAAAAACAAGAGCGACTTTCGGAAAAACTTCACTCTTGAGTGTCACAAAGTCGAGCTTTTCAATGATCAATGGTATGTTCTGTAATGCTACTTCCTGGATTTCAGGTGGAGCATTTTCCATAGCATCAAGAACAATAGGAAGTATATCATCTCGGAACTCATTGCCATTGAGTCGTGACTTAAGCACATCCAAGTATTTCAATACAGTTACTTGCGCACTTAATACTTTGCTTACTTTCTTGATACCTGGCAACACTTTTTCAGAAAATCCAAGCTGACTCATATCTTTGCTGACTTCAAAAATATTGACCAAGATTGGGCCAACTAGTGTTTCTTCTTTTCCAAGCTCTTCCAACAGCGTAGGTAAGATTTTTCTTTGTAGAATGGATTTGGGGAATTGGTCAATCATTTTAGAAAAACCATTCATGAAGGCTTGTTGTTCGGCAGGTAGCTTGGCTGGAAAATCGTCAAGGAAGTTGATTGTTCGAATCAAAATATTGTCAAAGAGTGGTGAGTTTTTGAACTGTTCAATTGTAGCTCTCTGAGAAGGGTTTCTACCAACCAATTGATTGAGCATCCCTCTAAAGTATTGAGGAATTCGCTGATCATTCACATTAATGCTTGCAAATTGCTGTTTGTAACTGTTCGGATTATTATCTGTTCTCATGGGCGGACGAAATGTAAACAATGCGAGGATTAGACATCCTAAAGAAAATATGTCATTGCTAGTGCCAAGTTTGTGTTCGATTACCAGCTCAGGAGCAGAGTAGTCCAGGTTGATTTGTATATAAGACGGTAGGCGTGGATCAAATCTTGGAATAAAGTATTCATTTGGTCCATCTCTGTAATTCTCAACAAACCCAAGACCAAACAGTTTCCAATCTCCTTTAACGTTGATAAGAACAGACGATGGCTGAATATCAAGATGCACTAATCCAGCTGCTGTATGAAGAAAGTTCAAGCCTTCTGCCAGCTGAAGCATTCCCTTCTGGATAACTAGCTCATCCAATTCGCCCGCATCCAGCTCACTTGACCCAACGCTAGATGAGTTGACGTCTATCATATGCTGCAAACAAGAAGAGAGTGGTTCGGTAACAAACCGCATAGTACCTTTGGTCTCTTCCAAAGGTTCAATGAGCTTTACCAATGAAGGGTGTCGCAGCTTTGCTAGTGAAGCAACCTCGCGTCTCAATCTCTCGTACACATCATTTGCTGTAGTCTTGGAAGCTCCTGACTTGGTTATATATCCTTCCAGCCGCTTTTTATCAAACACAAATACTGAGACCTGCAATTGTTAGTCCGCAGCTTGGGTAGCTAGTAATCTATCTACTCACAGTTTCCCCTGATGATTTGGACTTTCCACTGTGCACAGCCCAGGGACCTGCTATGAACAAATGGTTCGATGAAATGGAGTAACCTGAAGATATTGCACTTCCTCCAACTGCCAAGTTAGTTCACAATACAAGGTTGATGCAGGCATCCAACTTACAGGCCTTCAAAGCGGTTGAAAACATGGTGAATGCCGCACGGAGTGAGAGATTCAGAGACAGACGATAGCGCAACTGAACTGAATAACAGCCTGAGGACTCAATTTGCCAGAAAAAGTTCGCTGGCAGTTAGGATAGAGACGAAAGGTTTCAACTGAGCGGTTTGAACCTGACATAAAGTTTAGATGAGTTTCGAGTAAGATGGTTCTCACAGTCAAGATAAATTGGACCGCCTAACCCTTCCCTATGACATCAGCAGATTAGGTAACTTGTGGGCGAAGTATATATATTAGACCAAAGAGAAAAGCATAGACCCCTAATACTCCATCTTTCATCCCGCCCATCAGGATTATTTTTGCAGCAAGTACTAATATCAAGCCGCCTGGCTTTAAATTTGAAGATGAGTACCTCAGTTGACAATGGGGTATTTAACTTAGAGACTGCACCAGTGGCTGCAGCACACTTGGGCAAGCCTATTCAGAAACCATCCCTGTCGAACGTGAAGCCCGAGATCCAATACTTTGATACCAAGGAAATTCAGTGGCCAGGACAGACAGGAGCTCCCCAGCCTGTCAACATTCTGCTACAGAATTCAAATGGTCCTTGCCCTTTGGTCGCGCTAATTAACACTATGGTTTTGACTAACCCTGCCACTGCGGCCTACACTTCAGGGAAGGAACGGATTTCCGTTAAGGGTCTGTTAGAATACCTCGGAGAACTGCTACTAGAAAAAGTGTCTCGATCAGAGCAGAGTGAAAGCAATGAAATGATCAACGACACAGATGATGTACTGCGACTTCTGCCAAAGCTGGTGACTGGTCTCAATATTGACCCCATGTTTGATGGGCAGTTCAGCAACTCTCCTGAAATGTCTCTGTTTCGCTTATATGACGTCGATGTTGTGCATGGCTGGCTTATAAACCCGGAAAGTCCTAACAGTAAGCATGTCATTGAGGCAGAGTCATACGAACACTCTCAGATACTTCTGGTGGAAGCCTCAGAGATAGAAGCTAGACAAGCCAAGCGGAAACTGGAGTTGAGTAACCCCAAGGGTAAATCTGTTACCAATAGCCCTGTTAAGGATGAGCTTTCTCCGTCTAAAGGCAGTTCTGAGGCTTCTGCTACTATGAAACTGGTTGAAAATCGTTTGTCCCCTACTGAGAGTTCCGTCGCTGACAAAATAGCTGCTCCCGAGGCTTCTGAGACCAGCAAATTTCAAGAACCAAGCAGCCAACCTGTGGAGGTCACTCCAGCAGTAGCTGATTCGCCACAGGCTGAGGGAGGTTCTATCCCAACACCTCCCAAAACCTTCGGTCTCCCCGACGACGAAAGGGCGGCTGAAGACAATCTTTTGCTGACAAAAGTGCGTGCCGTCAAGACTTTTTTGAGCCAATACCCGACTCAGCTTACAGAGTATGGAATCTCATTCCTTAACGAACTTTTGCCCCCCGGTAACCTGGCTATTTTCTTCCGAAACGACCATTTCTCAACTATTTACAAACCACATTGGACCGATCAGCCACTCATGATCTTGGTAGCCGACGCTGGGTTCAGGCGGCAGAAAGATATTGTTTGGCAATCGCTTTCTAGTGTTAATGGACAGGACAACTTTTACGACGGCCTCTTCCAGATTTCGCCATACGATGTGGCTCAGGACCCTGCAACTGAGGCAGCAAGACTCAGCATATCTGATGACCAAGCTGTCAATGAAGCTCTTGATTTTGAATATGCCCGCCAACTTCAAGAGGAGGAGGACAGAAGGATTGCGGCTGCTGCCAGCCAGACACGCTCTAGGCAGACCCGGCCTGCAAATCAGCAGTCTCAAAGCAACAGCCAGGCTGCTTCTGGCTCCAACAAGTCCAGGGACAAGTGTATCATTTCCTAAAATACTTGGATGTTTCTTATAATCATTGTGCTTAAGTTACATTATATTAATACTAGTAACTCTCATAATTTTCAGTAGTTCTGCAAATTCTATCACTGCAATTTTGCCCGTTTCTGCGGAGGTTCCATGTCATTGTAGTCCTCCAACTTGACGAATAAATCATTGTTATCCGTATTTAAATAATTAGGGTCCATTTCTGGGTTCATGAATGGATCCATACCAGGAGTGGCAGTCTCCATATACCTGTCCAGATCAAAGTAAGGAGGAAACAATGTGGTAGAATCCGCCTGGCCCGAAGTTGAGAATCGTCGGATGCTGTCCTGTACCCGCTGCAGGGAATCAGCCTGATAGTTGATGTTACGAATCAGATTCTCGAGATCTTCAGAGTGCTGCTTTACATTTTCAGCATTGTTGTTGTCTTTAATCCAATCTTTATTGACTTGTGCGATTTGATTAGACGCCATGTTGGTCAAAGTCTCAGGGTCCGTTAATGATGATATCGTGGTATCCTGTGCCATCTGTCCTGTTCCCGTCATATTCTGGCCATATGAATTTACAAAATTGCCGTTCTGGTCTGTAGTAAGCGGGTTCATAGAATCAAAAGACGGCACCTGCTGATTCGTATTTGGCATCGAATACATGTTGTTTGCAGCATTGGTTGTATCCAACGGATCATAGCTAGCCTCGTTGCCCGCGGCAGTATAGTAGGGCATTGTCAAGCCGGCTGTGGTTACTGCTGATTTTGTTTCGATTGGAGAATCACCAGAAAATGCGACACTCGTAGGCGTCTCTACAGTTCGCGGTGAAACGTCTCCACTAACATTACCGCTTGTCTTTTCCTTTTTTTTTTTTTTCACCGACAAAGTTCCTGCATCTGAAGCATTGCTCGGCGTAAGCTCTTCAATGATGGGTCCTGAATTGATGGGCAGCTCCGCAATATGGCCTCCATCATGAGTAAGTAGCCGTTGACGTCTTTGAGTTGGCGATACTGAGTCATTGATGTACTTGTTTTGATTGGCAGTATAAATAGATGCCATAAATCGAAGAATTCTTTCAAAGGAATGAGCATGTGATTTATGTCGTTCCCTTGACTCATAGCATTCTTTCCAAAGCATTTCATTTTCTTGCTTGATGCGACTGAGATCAGACGCGATTTCCATCTGAGAAGCTTTTAGAAGATCAAGGGCATCCAAGATTTTGCCCAAATCGGGCTCACCACCCTCATCATCACTGCCCTTTGACCCTTTACTGCGCACAATTTGATCTAGCAAATCTTCTCTACCACGTTTAAAGTATGGAGACTTGAAGGTTCGAACCTCATTGTCTGCTAACGTGCCAGTTGAAACATCCTGCACCTTGTGCCAGCCATACATATTCAATTGCCGAACAAATGAAGAATAGTTGCTGCGCTTGAAGTACTTTGGAAGAACATATTTTTCAAGATTCTGTGTACTCAAGACCTTGAAACTTTCGCCATCTTCTGACCATTTGACATAGTCGCGATTTTTGGGGTCATTAACCATGGTCCATAATTTCAGGACAAAGGCAGGCCGTTTATGGGGGCCAGAGCTGATGTTTCGTTTATGTTTTGAAGTGGCAATTTTTTTAACTGGCTTCTTCAATAAGTCATTAGCAATGGTTGAGGCTGCATTAAGGTTTGCAGGAAGCGCGCTGGAACTGAGCGGAGGCATATCAGAGTAAACCGGGCCCGCAATAGCGTTCGAAGTGTTCATCTCATACGTAGAGATGAAGCTTGGAATCCCGCCACCATACTGGGCACCGCTATTTATGGGAAAGTACTCTGGAGACCAATTGTACCCTTGCGTCAGGTCTGAAAACCTTCGAGTGTACGGGTGTTCTAAGAACGCCTTATTGTCTACACTGGAAGACATCATGGAGGGAATCTCGGCGCTCTGATTCATAGCCGACATAAAAATAGAGCACTGGTTCGAGGATGTTGCGCAATTCGATAAAACGCGAAAAATATCACTATGATAACGAGTTAGACACCTGGCGAGGTGCGTGCATGGTTTCCTTCGAAGCAATGATGGCAGGCTTGTTAAAGTAATCCAATATACATACAGATTCCGTGATCAAGAGTTGATTGAATACGCATTCACGGTGGTCTATTTTCAATGAAATAGCTGCGTCCGAGTATAACACAAGGGAAAGAGCAAATGCTGATGCCTGGTTCAATAATTCCATGATGGCATGGTGTTTCGTTTTTTGGATTTGGGAGAAAATGCCACGTGATGCGATGCGACTGAATCTTCTCAACACTGAAATCCATACAGATCGAGCATCGGCAGATCAGTGGAAGGCAATTGAGCTGAGCAATTGAGCAGTGCGACAAGTATGCATCAGTTGAGATGATCCAAAACTGAGCTCCTCATTTTCAAGATGCTTTGCTGAAAGAAAAAAAAAAAAAAAAAAAAAAAACCTGGTTCAGGAGTTCTCATATATGGCTATGTTTTAATCCTCATAAAAGATCTAATGGTGGTGATCTACAACTCACCATGGGTTTTACAAATATTAAGGCACAAACACTCCTGCTATAGTTCATAGTCCATAGTCCATAGTCCAAAAGCTTTCACTCACTTAATCTTCGCCATCCTGCTCCATATATACCTGCCATATCGACTACTCTTAGGTCTCTAAACCTATAGATCTATGAAGTTGAGGGATGCACCTTCACGAGAGAGGGTAAGTGATGAAAAAGAGCCCTAAAAACAAACTGTGAGTTTTACTGAGTTGACCCGCTTCTTCTTTGTAACCCTAAAAGACTCACAATTACAAGTTCTCAAATATACTATGTGATATAAAGAAGAGTGAAATTTTCTGCGAAAGATTTTCTTCCCTCACTAAACAATCTATCGCAAAACAGGTTCGACACAAAAAATCAATAAAAATGGCTGCCCAGTGAGTGCTAATATATTATGGATGATACCATTGTATGATACCCTGTTGGATCGAGATGGTTGATCTTCAAGTGATCTTGATTCGGAGCTTACGCTGGCCGTATCGAACCAGCCCTTTTTGCTTCCTGTTTGAAGTGTGTTGAGCTTACTGCCTTTGGGCACTTTGCTTTAAAAACATTATTACAAACTAAAGGACTAGGCCTTTTAGGTCTGGTCAGAGTGCGTCATGTTTCCTGTTCACCAGGGTGTTGTCTTTGACTTGAAGCATTTTGGGGATAGTCTTTGATTAAATACATGAAAGGGAAATCTTTCCTAGGGCATTTTCAATGTTCTTTGTGATTTCTTTTACAAACAAGAATACTAATTGTTGTTACAGCACTGTCCCTACTCATGTTGATGTTTTCCCCCCTGAGTCTTTGCTGAAGAAGGCCAAGGCCACACAGGCCCAGTCTGAGAAGGCTGCTGCTGACAAGGCTGCTTCTAAGAAGGTATGTTTTCATTTGCCTTCCTCTTCTGTTTAGTGATGATAAAACAACCTTTTTTTGATTTGACTAGCTGCGGCTATGCTGTCGTCAAGTTAACCATCTTTCGGGACTGATAAACTTGTTCATGATACTTTACTATTGATTTGTGTGATATATATTCTAACAGTATATCAGGCTGCTCAGGAGAAGAGAAAGGTCATTTTTGACAAGGCCGCTGCCTACGAGAAGGAGTACTATGACGCAGAGAGAGAGATTATCGAGAAGAAGCGTGTTGCCAAGGCTGAAGGCTCCCTTTACGTTGCCCCTGAGCCTAAGCTCATTTTTGTTATCCGTATTAAGGGTATCAACAAGATTGCGCCCAAGCCCAGAAAGGCTCTTCAGTTGCTGAGACTTCTCCAGATTAATAATGGTGTCTTCTTGCGTGTCACCAAGGCTACTAAGGAGTTGCTTAGACTTGTCGAGCCTTACGTTGCTTACGGTTACCCCAACCATGCTTCTGTCCGCAAGCTTCTTTACAAGCGTGGGTACGGCAAGATTAACAAGCAGCGAATTGCCCTTACTTCCAACCAACTCATTGAGGCTAGCCTCGGAAAGTTTGGCATCATTTCCATGGAGGATCTCCTTCACGAGATTTACACCGTTGGCCCCAACTTCAAGCAAGCTAACAACTTTTTGTGGCCCTTCAAGCTCTCCAACCCTACTGGAGGCTGGGGTGTTCCCAGAAAGTTTAAGCACTTCATTGAGGGTGGTGCTCTTGGCGACCGTGAGGAGAACATCAATCAATTGATTGAGGCCATGTACTAAGCTTGATCTCGTCAATTTGTAAAAGAATTTAGAGTATTTATTGATGTATTGTAATGATTAATGGGTTTTTGGAATTGTTGTGTTTGGTTTTGTTGAGTGTGTCAAGTGCCTGAGACCCTACTCACTCACAAGATTTTGTACCGACAGAAGTTTCCTGAAGAAGCGCTTGCTCAGTTATAAAAAAGTTATCATGATCTACAGTCGCTTCTTGAATTAACCCTAGGAGAGAGTCTCCTTCAACTGATAACCTGCTGCCATGGTTAAGCTTACTGCCGGCCAGGCGAGGTGAAGAGACATGATCGAGTATAATTTACCCTACCTTTTCATCATAGTGAAATTTTCATCTCACCATGAAGCACATTCCTTCATCTGAGATATCCATCCTATTACTTCACAATACTTTAATTGCAATTCAAAGAAGACAAACAACAAATGTATGATCCTGCCAGAGATTCCTGGAAATCAGATGAAGAAGAAAATGGGTTAGAGAAGGAGTTGTCGCCGGCTTTAGACGCGTCAGACAAGCCCGACGAAGAAATCAGCTTGAAGGCACAAGAAGTCACAAAACCTTACATAGAAGAAGAGAAGAGCGCGGTGAGGGAGTCAATGCCTACAGAAGAGGCCGATATTACACATACTTCTGTGTCAGAAGCTTCCAATGCCCCAGATTCCACTGAGGCAGCGACAGAGAAAGAAGCAGCCACCAAAGAGTCAGCAGACAGTAAGACAGACAGCAGTAGCGAAAACAACAAGAAAAGGGATTTACCAGACTCTCCAGTACAGAAACCAAGCGAATTAGGAGCAGCTGCACCGTCTCTTCCAGCAAAGCCGCAAGAGCCTGCTCGAAAAATACGCAAGCCAAACAGCAGGCTGTCCCAGACAGAGCGAGATGCACAAGCACGTCAGCAGAGAGAGCGAATAGAGCGCAGTGAAAGAAGAGAAGAGAGCGGCGATTACTACGATTCTAGAGACTCAAGGAATTCTAGAGACTCAAGGGATTCTAGAGACTCAAGGGATTCTAGAGACTCAAGGGATTCTAGAGACTCAAGGGATTCTAGAGACTACAGAGATAGGGACTCGAGAAATCGCAGAGATTCCAGAGACTATAGAGATAGGGATTCTCGGGACTCAAAAGATCAGAGAGATTCAAAAGATTATAGAGATAGAGATTCCAGAGATTCCAGAGATTCCAGGAATAACCCCGGAGAAAATTCGATTGTACGACAGCATTATAACCAAAGACCAGACCAGGGCGTTCAACGAAGACAGGAATCCCCAATCATCAAACTCCGATCATTCAACAACTGGATCAAGTTTGTTCTCATTGGCAAATATGCAGCTCGCGGTTGCACAGTTCTGGACATTGGATGTGGCAAAGGAGGCGATCTGTTTAAATGGGGGCGAGCAGGCTGTAGTGGTTTCATTGGTGTCGACATTGCCGAAGTGAGTGTGGCTCAAGCTAGAGAGCGTTATGATAAGGTCCGTCACAAGCGGTTTTGGGCCGACTTCTGCGTAGGCGATGCGTTCGAAGAGCCCATGGAAACCATTGTGCATCCGGACGCGTTTCCAGTGGATATCGTGAGCTCGCAGTTCTGCTTGCATTATGCATTTTCAAGTGAGGAGCGCGTCAGAATGGCGCTGTCGAATGTGTCACGGTCTTTGCGCCGCGGCGGGATTTTTCTGGGCACGATTCCTAACAGCGATGTTATCAACAAGCATATCCGAAAGCTGGAACCCCATGAATTGAAGTGGGGTAACAGTGTGTACAATGTTGAATTTGAGCTTGCTCCACCTAGAGATGGAGTATTTAAGCCTGCATTTGGTCACAAGTACACATTCTTCTTGGAGGACGCTGTTGGAAATGTACCAGAGTATGTCGTTCCATTTGAAGCTTTCAGAGCGTTGGCAGAAGAGTATCACTTAGAACTGGAGTTCAAGAAACCTTTTCTGAAACTCTTTGATGAAGAACTGGAGAGAAACTCCTGGACATTGAAAACAGCGGACAGCATGGGAGTTGTTAAGGCCGATGGGTCGTACGGAATCGAAGGCGACGAGCGCGAGGCCTGTGGATTTTACCTGGCATTTGCTTTCCGCAAAACAAGGGATTAATTTTGTAAGCATATTTCAACTATATTTATCTAGGCCTAATCTAAAGAATTTCTGGCACCTCTTGCTGGTTGACGTGAGAGCGCCAATTCCAAAAGAATGATATATACTTTGGCAAGGATGCATCAAGTTCGCAGACAGAGTAAGGTTTGTCTGACAATCTCTTCTGCATGTCCTCCGTAAATTGCAAAAGGGGACAGCTAAAACCAGGTCCTGATTGACAGGCGTGGTAAGGTACTACTGCATCATTGATAATGAACCGGACGTAGTCGTTGCTCTGGTTGTCCTCTGTACAGGACAGCTTTTCAATTGCAATATGAGCTCCCATGGGCGTAAGGATAGAATCAACCCAAGGATGGTGCACATCCATGTGGTCATATGGCAAAAGTGGCTCATTATCAGAAAACATACCCAGGAAAGCGTGGAAGTAGTTCAGATGAGTATCATGCGAAAAGCTAAAGTAAAATGGGAGCTCGGGACTCTCTTGATTGAGCAGTTGGAGCGTTGCATTAGCATAAACCGATCCAATATTAGCAGACATAGGGTTTCCAGGGCCGTTTCTATAAAAGTATCGGAGCGCTCTAGTATACCCATAAGCCACATGCTCATCTGACGTAAACACGTCGCAAAACTGAGAGTCCTCCTTTGTGTTGAGCTCAAAGTAGCACATTTCAACCATGTTTTGAATATCCTCATATGTCAGCTCAGCGGACGTTTCTTTCTGCAGTCTCTTCAGCGTACGGGCAAAAAACTTGCGAAAGAACCGGTGATAGTTCATATGCGCATGCTCCTTGTCGTAGGGCTTGCAGCATTTATCAGGGGTCAAACTGTCACCTCCAGCAGAGGCTCTCTCGGTGATGATGACCAGCTTGCCTCTGTTGTTGACTTCCCAGTCGTACCCTAAAAGCCCATTGCCAAACTGCTCAGCAGTTGCAATAACTCTGGAAGATGAGCCGGCAAAAATAGGTAGTCCGTCAGACTGGATGGCGTTGAATTCAGTCAATAGGGGTTTGTAGCGTTGTTTATACTTCTCTCCCATACGCCTTGCCTCGTCAATGCCGTTGTAAGGACCAGTCCAGGTCAAGCGGCCATACTGCTTGGCAGGCTCAGTAATGAAAAACTTGTAGTCATTGAGAAACTCTAGCGATCCATTCGTAGTGCCTTTTAGCTTGTCGACTGTGGCGTGTAACGTTTTTTCTGGGGTTGGATAGCGTTCAGTGTGTCTTCCTAGAAGATGGACCTGCTTCACTGTACAAGACTTTGGCGGTTCCACGCTAATACCATAGCCTTTGTGCTCAATATAAGGTCCTAGACCTCCAGTGTGCTGGAACAAGTTGAACTTGTCTCTTGACTTTTGCGAGTACTGACTCTTCTGCCCCACCTTGAACTTCGTTATATCATCGTAGCTTGCCCATCCTTTGGCATTGCTGCCTACTGCCATACTGGCAAGAGCCTGCTGCACATAGGTCCCTTCATTGTATAAGTAGGTAACAAACGATACCAGTGCCAAACAGGCGACAGCGGTGTACAAGAGCATTGATCCGTGGTGGTTTGGAAACAAGTTAAAACGATTTCTCTCCAATGAGATTTGCAGCCCTGCAATGATGTCAAACACAACCCTCTTAGATCGCCAAGCCGCACCAGTCACAGCACTGTGATAATCTCATCTCAGCCTACAAAACCCCCGTGTCTGCTTGAAGGGTTTCAAAATTCCGTCTTATCAAGGATTGCATACTGCGGGTTTCAAAGGACGCCCTGATAGAAGCCCACTTTTGGTATCTTAGGCCGCATGGAAGGATCATCTAATTTTTACACACAAAAGTGTTTTTTTTTTATCTCCACTGCTTTATCTTTCACCTCTTCAGATATCTCATCCCTACAACTTGATACCGGACCTTGTTATTGTTGCTTTTGCCTGACTGCGGTGGAATTGCAAAGTTTCTTCTTTTTATTCTAGAAAAAAAGCTTACGAGTTTGGTTTCTTCTTATTCCTTTTAGAAGTCCATTCTCTTTAACCACCCCGAAACTCCATCAGGACAATTGCGCTTCCACATCTAGCCCATGAGTATATCGGCCGAAGCTTACGGTTCAGCCAGCAATGCTGCTGGTAATACTTCTGGCTCTGACTTTAAGGTCTCCTTCCACGATGGAGATATGATCTCGTCGCAGGAAGCCGTGAGAGAACTCGAAGGCAGGCAATATTATGGACGCAAGAGCATATCGGAAGCCATGAGCAGTAAACTCACACGCCGAAAAGTCAACAATCATGAACCAAGCATTCCATCGACCACCGCGCCAGTGAAGGAAGAAACTGCGAACAAACTGGGCACGTTCGAGGGTGTATTTATTCCTACAACACTCAATGTGCTCTCCATTCTTATGTTCTTGCGTTTCGGCTTCATCTTGGGCCAAACGGGTATCTTGGGCATGTTCTTTCTTCTGACGATTTCATACGGTATCGATCTGCTCACCACTCTTTCTGTATCTGCCATTGCCACCAATGGCACTGTCAAGGGCGGCGGTGCATACTACATGATTAGTCGATCTCTAGGTCCTGAGTTCGGAGGAAGTATTGGCCTTGTCTTTTACATTGGTCAAGTATTGAACGCGTAAGTAGAATGAGTATTCAGCTGCTACAATGCTAACTTTTTCTATAGGGGTATGAACGTTGTAGGTTTTTGTGAACCACTTTTGGTCAATTTCGGAGCGACGAACGGTGTTACAGCCCGAATCTTGCCAGAGGGTGTTTGGTGGACATTCATTTACTCTACGGGACTCCTTATTTTTTGTACTTGCATCTGTCTTGTCGGATCATCCGTCTTTGCGAAAGCTGGCAAAGTATTGTTTGTCACCTTACTGCTTTCGACGTTCACTGTCCCATTATCTGTGTTATTTGTGCAGCCATTTGCTGACGAGAGGTTTGGCGGTGCAGTCTACACCGGATTTGCTTGGAAGACAGTTCGCGAAAACTTGTTCCCCCGATTCACCAAGGGCGCCGCAGGAAGCATGATCAAGGGCCGTGAGAACTTTCAAGACATGTTTGCCATCTTTTTCCCTGCTACTTGTGGTATTTTTGCAGGTGCTTCCATGTCTGGTGACTTGAAAAAGCCTTCGGAGAGTATTCCAAAGGGAACGCTGCGCGGCTTGTTACTCACATACTGCTCTTACTCACTGGTCATCTTGGCTATGGGATGCTGTATTTCTCGAGATTTGCTCTATCGCGATGTTCAGGTTCTGCAGAACGTCAACATGAATAAGTACTTTATTATCCTTGGTGAACTCTCGACTTCGCTGTTTTCTTCCATTGTAGGTATCATTGGGTCTGCTAAACAACTACAGGCTCTGGCCAGGGACGATCTCTTGCCATTTACCAAATCATTTGCAAAGGGCACACCTGGTAGCGACGATCCAATCAATGCCGTTATTTTCACCTATATTTTGGCGCAAGTGACACTCCTCTTTGACATCAATACAATCGCTACTTTCATTACCATGGCTTTCTTGATGACTTTCGTCGTCACCAATTTGGCGTGCTTTTTGCTCAAAATCGCCAGTGCTCCTAACTTCCGACCTTCGTTCAAGTATTTCAACACATATACGGCTGGAGCTGGAGCTGCTCTTTCTGTCGCCGCCATGTTTGTTGCTGATGGTGTGTCTGCTTCGCTCATGATTATTTTGCTCATTCTACTTTTCCTGGTCATTCATTATATCTCGTTGCCTAAACCTTGGGGAGACGTTTCACAAGCATTGATTTATCATCAGGTGCGCAAGTACCTGCTTCGACTTCGACAAGATCACGTCAAATTTTGGAGACCACAGATTCTTCTTCTTGTTGACGACCCTAGAACAGCCTGGAATTTGATCCATTTTTGCAATCACTTAAAGAAAGGAGGATTGTACATTCTGGGCCATGTTGTCGTAACTCAAGACTTTCAGCAATCATTCACCGAAGTGAAGAACCAGCAAAGCGCTTGGGTCAAGCTGCGTGACATGAGCAAGGTTAAGGCGTTTGTGCAAATTGCTTGTGGACCCGATCTTGTTTGGGGTGCTCGAAACGTCTACATGGGTTCTGGTCTGGGCGGAATGAGACCAAACATTACAGTTCTTGGGTTTTTCGAAAAGCGAAATCATCTTTCTGAGTCAGGGCATGATTTGTCTATGAGCGATTATCCAATCCAGATGGAACCGCTTCCAACCGACGTGTGCCGGCGGGAGAGCAACATTAACGTGCAACACTGGGTGAACATTATCGAGGACTTGCTAACCATGCGAGCCAACATTGCTATTGCAAAGGGCTTTACGAAGCTGGACCTTCCAGTTGTGTCCGAACATCATTCCCATGTCAACAAACACACCAAGCGGCGATACATTGATTTGTACCCTATTCAGATGTCAGCACAGATCATTGACGAGAATGGAGAAACCAGTGCGCTGACTACGAATTTTGATACTTACACGCTGATTTTGCAAATGGGTGCCATCTTGCGTACAGTGCCTGCTTGGAAAGCTCAACATGATCTGCGAGTTGTTGTTTTTGTTGAGTTTGCAGAGGATGTGGAGGAAGAGCGCTGCCGAGTCAAAATCCTTTTGGAGAGACTGCGTATCAATGCAGAGATTCTTGTTTTGTGCCTGAGCGCTGGAGAAGTTCCTACGTATGAAACGATTGTTCACGGCCGAGAGGACGAATCAGGCCGCGTGGAAAGATTCTTAGGCAAGCACGAATGGTGGCTTGAACTTCAAGATGCACGAAGAGAATGGGCAAGAAAATATACTAGCAATGGCGCTCCATCTGGGTTTATTCCGCAAGCTCGAGTGGAGGGACTTATGCAAACAGCAGAAGGAGGCACTGGAGTAGGCAGCGTAAGTGTTGGAGTGCAAGATTCAAATGGAAAGAAGGCGATGCCGTCATCGAATGGAACTCCTCCGAAGTCAGCATTTATTATGAACCGAAAGAGAAGGCACACGATTTCCTCATTGCAGCAGATGGGAGTATCTGGACTCAGCATGCACACTAGTAAGCTTCGAAAGACTGACTTGCATCATGCGATGGAATTTTACAGAGACAGCGAGTCAGACTCTGAAGAAGATGCAGCAGAGTCTGAGGCTAGCTCATTGCATGGTCCCCAGGGCTTGCAGGCTCTCAAAGCCAAGATGCGCCGGAAAACAGCGCCATCGTTTGACCGGTTCGCTTTTCCAGAGCCTAGCAAGGACCATGCAAAAGAGTGTGGAGTGCAATGTCAAGACGATTCATGCGTCGGTAGAGGAACAGGGCATAACTTGTCGCCTGCAAACGACGCCTCATCCGGAAAGCCAGCAATCTCTAAACTTAGTCTCTCGCCTGAGTCTGTGCTGAAAAATTCACTGCAAGCAATGCAAAGTACGAGTGGCGCCGACGAACATTCAGCAAGCAAGGGTGACCTAATAACCACGCCGCCTAGCGGAATTCGATCAGGAACCTCGACTCCTCTGACGTCTGCTGCTGCCAAGAAGCGCAAACCCAACTTTTCGAGTCAGGCCATTCCTAACACGATGGTAGACGAGGCTGATGATGGGCGTCCAACCATTATGTTTGAGAAGAAGAGAGGCAAGTTAGGGTCGCTCAGCGGAATTGGTGGTGGCAGCAGCACTAATATTGCAGGCATGCGAACACCAGGCCCAAGCCGCTCGAGATCAATTATTTCAGCGAAGGACGTTCCACATTTAACTGACGAGAGAACGCCATTGATGTCTGCACAAAATTTGGTTGGACCCTTAGCGTCTGGATTTGGAGCAACAGAAGAGGCCAAGAAATTAAAACAAGATCAACTTGGGGTGTCGTTTATGTTGCAGGAGGAAGATGAAGAGAATAGTGCAAATGCTTTTGTGGATGATGATGAAGAAGAATTTGACAGTGAGGACGAAGCTCAGGGTGCATACTTGTCTTTTAATCAGATTCCTGCTAATGCACAGCATGTCATTCTAAACGACATTATGAGAAAGACGTCAAAAGATTCGGTCGTCATTTTTTCAACGCTGCCGGCCCCGACACTGGGCACTCACTCAAGTTTGGAGGAGAGCGAACAATATGTAGAATCACTTGAAGTGTGGTGCGAGGACCTGCCTCCAGTAATTCTGCTGCATTCGCAGACAATGACGGTAACTACAGCACTTTAATATGCATTGCACTTAAAAAAAAAAATAACAGTAACAATAAAATAACAATTATAAACACTCTATAGTCGAAAAGGTGTTGGGATTATTAACACATGAGAAACTTGAGGCTGTTGGAAACGGAGCGGGTATGGTCGTTAGCAGGCTTGAAGTCATACGAGATGGCGATGTCCAAGTCACGGGGGTTCTGGGCGTTGGGGGTACTAGATATGCTGCCGTGAAGGATGTCCCCGTTATTGAGGGTGAGCACATCCTTGAGGTAAAACACGGACTGCTTCCAGTGGGTGTACTTGGCGTAGGGCCCTGTCGAGAAGTGCATGGGGATCTCGCACTTGGCAAAGTCAATGTCGAACCAGACCAGCAGAGCGTGGACCTGATCGGGTCTGTTTGCCTTAATGTGGAAGTTGCTGGAAAATGCCAGATCTTCAACCTTGACGGTGTACAAATCAAAGTCAGCAATCTTGTAGGCGGACGTGGAAACAGCGTGCTGGTCAACAACGTCAACCAGAGGCTCAGACATGACAATCTCCTGGAACGGTGAATAATCAAAGCCATAAACGTCGCGCCAGAATCCAATCTTCTCCTCCTTGTACTCGCTGTCCTCAATGCCGGCAATGTGCATGGTGGCTCTGTCAGGCAGGATGAGACCCCCTGGGACAAGGTAGTTGTCACGGGCGTAAAGCACGGTATCCAGCATAGATTCGTACAGCAAAAAGTATCCCATCCACTCTGAAATAATGATGTCCACCTTTGGAAACGGCAGTTCGATTTCTTCCATTTTACCTTGAATCAGGGTGATTTTGTCTGCGAAGCCATTCAAGTCCACGATCTTGCGGGCCATGTTAATGATGTTGGACATGTCGACGCCAATGACGTGCTTAGCACCGGCACGAGCCGCAAACATCGACAGGATACCTGTTCCGCATCCCACATCCAGCACGATCTTGCCCTTGAACATGGACGCATTCTGGTAGATAGCCGAGCGGTAAGCGAGTGTTCGCGTTTGGTCCTTGAGCATTTCTTCATGGATACCAAAATGGTCGTACGATGAAAAGTACTTCTGCTCAGAGTAGTTGAGCTCCTCGCCGGCGGCGTTGGTCTTGGATTGGCTTGGGGATTCCATTGTGCAGTCGGTATATGTCTTGGAGGTCTGGTGGGAAGAGGAATCAACAAGAACGCTGGTGTTATTTTGCCGTGCTGTGAGGTTTTGTGGTTTTTTTTCAGTGAAAAAAAAAAATTTTCTTTGGTCCCAATTTTTAGCCTAAAAGAGATAACCCTTGCCTTTGAATAATGCACGTGATTTTGAATAAAGTAATCACATGACTGGTCAGCTTTTTGTGTATCACGGCAGCTGGGGTCATGAACCAGCGGATAAGTTCAAAAGAGAAGAACCTGTCGGATTTGGCTTAGACTTGTATTTCTCAAGCACTCGAGGAGTAATAATCACGTTTGAGATTTTTAGAGTGGTAGTTCTGATCTAGCACACTTTACACTGTCGCGAAAAAAGCAGACCAGAGAGCTTACAAAATCACAATCTATCCGCAGCTAGACCTTTGTAAATGATAGGATAAAAATTAGCAAATCAAAAGATTAAATACAAAAGCAATTGATAAAATGAATTAATATTACAAACAGATAAGAAGTCTGATGCCAAATATCGTTGAACAGCAAAAGCAAGTGAAGATGACTGGATTGAATTCTCAAGTCATAGACCATGCATGGTGGAAAATAGTTGAATAAAAGTAAGTAGCTAAGAAAGAACTACTTGGCTATATACAGTTAATATTGTACTTCTAATCAGTTTAAAGTTCAAACGCCAAAGATATCGATATCGGTTAAAGAAACAAGATTTAAATAATTTCTTGTATAATCTGGTCAAGTATCTTACAAGCAAAGTGCTCGCTTTTACTTTTTATCACGGCACATTTAATCTTCTCAAGAAAGGTCTTTTCAAAGCATATTTTTCGCAAATCACTAAATGTAAACAGACAAAAGAAAGCACATAAAGTCACTGTTTTGTCATTGACAAAATTGCAGGAAAACCATTTGCCAACCGTCATATCATCATGTATACCATACTCTAACCATTGCCTGTCAATGAGATTCAACAGTCTCAAGATAGTTTATTCACAATATTTGAAGACGCCTTAATGTCTCAAGGTTACCTTTTTTGCATGTATCTCTATCCTTGCTAACAATTGCAGTCGAACTAGGGCCGGAGGAAATTAACCGATCTGCTGGCTGCCCATTGCAACGGTGGTCTTTTATTTTTGTAACAAAGATATAAAGCAATCCTTTAACTTTGCAGTCTATCTTAATGTGATTATTTTTCATGGCCTTGGTTGATTCTCATGACACCCCCATTCCTGCGATATCAAGCATATCCTCCAGATTTCACAAGTCCAAGATGTCTCTTATAGCCCAAGTGAAATGCCTCAATCTAGGTAGTGAGGCTCAATTATTTTAGTCCAATTAGATTGTAGTATTCAATTTTAAAGTTATTAGAAATTGACAGTAATCTGCACAGTCTAATTTAGATTTGGCAATTGTCTGCAGACCCTGAGTCGATCAATAGTTATAACTCTGCAAAACTTTTGTGATCAAACAATAATTACTTTTTTGTACACATTGTTTTGCGCTCAAGATCAGGTCACAGCTCAATTTCATTACACAAGGTCTTTAATACTTGGTATGATCAGCAAACCAATGTATTTCTTTGCATTAGTACCTACCAGCGTAACCTCATATTCAGTTATAAAGCATGAGGACGTCGGCAGGATGGTCACCAAAGGAGGAAGAGCTCATCGCCATTATAAAGACTTCAGGATAATTCTTTCTCAAAGGTTTGAGAAGACAGGATGTGGTGTAGTTAGGGTAGAGCCAGAAGCTCTAACATCAGGAAGACACAAGATGAGTCATTCTTTTGTTATTGTTCATGAGGTTGCGTGACGGCATTAGAAACCAAGTCAAGCCATGGCAGACGCAGCAAAAATCCCTTTTCAAATTAATTGTCAAACACCTAGCAGCCAACGAGGTCTGGTTGTTCCAAAATATCGCAAGCTTGTATTTTTCCACAGTATTGCCAACATGATTTTATCCCTATCTGATAACTCATCTTTAGAAAACAGTTCATGTGCACCAACAATTCAGCAGCTTCACACAAGCTTACCACCATCGCAACTGGATGGTATGGTTGCCAAAGATTTCTTGACCTCATCCCAATTTCAACTCTCAATTTTTCAAGTTAACATCCATTCCTGCAGATTCAAATCATAGGCCGCTAATTTTGAATCCTCGTCCATCTCAAACATACTGGAAGAAGCTGAAATCACCGTTGCAATACCCATTATCGAGACCCTCAAGTTACCTTACGCAGGTAATTTTTGACCGATTTCAGCAAAACCTTTGTAGAAACTCACCGTCTACGGTTTTTGTATCTGTAAAATTGCTGCTATCTTACTAAGACTTCACATCTACAGCTTTGTCGCCGTCTTCAACAGTTGATACTCCACCACTGTCAGTCTACTGACATATTCTACTTATACCTCTGTCGCTTCTTGCGACTCTGATGCTAACCTTAGTCCAATATTTCAACTCGCCAAATTTTTTCCATTCATAGAACTACAGCTTAACGTCACTCCCCACTTTACCACATGCCCGACCTTTAGAACCGTACCGCCCCTCTACACCGCACCAGCTCAAGTCTACTCCCCAGTCACTCAGCCTTACCCCTAAACCCACAGCTACCACGTTTTCATGGTCTACCTGTGCCGCCGCATTTCGTGGCCCCAGATTGTGGCCCTCGGTCTCTAGCATGGCCTGTCCTGCTTCATTGCTGCCAAGCAGGCACTGCAGGAGGAGATGGCCATGGAGCAGAGCTTCCTGCGGATGCTGCTGCAAATGGAGGCGGTGGTGATGGCGGCTTAGAGGCGTACGGATGAGATTGTGGATGCGGGCAGAGAGTTTTGGGGGATGTGTTGACGGGGGTGGAAATGGGATGAGAGGGGTGTTGGAATGATGAAGACGATTATGGCTGCTGCGGCGTCGGTGGTAGTGGTAGTCTGAATAAGGAGCGTGTCCGGCAAAGTGGCTGATAGATGATGAGAGTGTGATTTGTATTTTGAGTTGATATTACAGTTGGTTTTTGGTGATTCAAGAGATATCATTATGACGGACTGTACTTCGCTTAATCTTATAAAGAAAGAAGAAAAAGATCTGAACTGCGTGCATATGGACTGTGAAGCGATCGACATGTGTTTGACGTCCCGATGATGATCATTAGCATTTATTTGCCCATTCTAGATTGATCAAGTTGAGTTAACTCTCTAGAGCGTCTTTTTCTCTTTTGTCTTTTCTTGTACCTGCTCATAGGTTTCACAGTCTAATCTTAATCCAGGCCAGAGGCTCCTGCTTCAGGAACAAAAAAAAATATTCTTCATCTAAAAAATTCATAAACTAAAGGACACAAGGTAAAAAAAAGTACAGGCAGTGTATCAAAATTATTTCAGACCAGGAATCAACTTGGCCTTGTCTTCAGTCAAAACACCGGGCTTGCCAAAGTTCTCGTCAATGTCCAGAAGAATCTTCAGGGCATTGCGGCTCTGCAAGTACCGGAACGGGGACTCCCGCACGTCGCGCGTCTCGGAAGTGGGCACAGCATGGCCAGCCTCGGTCTTGCCATGGCCTGGTAAAGGCAGAACTTCATGCAAAAATTCATAAGCAGCAAGGGTGCATCCGAACTGCGGTGACGATCGCAGGATACGGGCAGGGCCACCCTTGAAAAAGGCAGCAAATCCTTCCTCCTTGAAGATGGTTACTGCAGCATGACGGAGGCCATTGTAAGAAGTCTGGCCGCGCTTGGCCTCAGTCTGAAGACGGGTCTTGATCACATCACAAGGAGTAGTGAAGTAAGCAGCGGGCATACCGGCAATAGCACCGGCCATCAGCAGCTGGCCAATTCCAAGCTGCTTGCCAGGGCCCTCACCAAAGTAGTCCTTCTTCAAATGGGCGTAGGTAGGGAAATAAATGGCAGAGAAAGGAACATCACGCAGCAAACAGGCAGTGGCTCCCTTGTAAAGACCAACCAAACCCAAATTACGGACAATCCAGATAGCAGATCGCTTGGGGGTGCCCTCTACAGCCTTGGCAACCTCACCCTGCATTTGCAGACGAATCTTGACAATCTCCAGAGGATTCGTGAAGACAACCTGGCAGGCACCAGCGGTACCACCAGCAGCGATCTCGGCCCAAACAGGAATAGTACCATCTTTGGACAACTTGCCTCTAACCAAGTCGTTGACGGTAAGCTTGATCGCCTTTTCGGGGGCTACACCCACCAACTGAGGACCCAGACCAGAGTACAGTCCGCGGAAACCTTCTCTAGCCACGACTTTTTTGAAACAGTCCCAAGAGTTCTTGTAAAGTTGCTGCTGACCAGGAGTAGACGTTCGCTGATTTTGCATTCTTGTCTTGACCAAGTCAATAGGGTAGACCACAGTGGCACCAAAGGATCCGGCAATGGCACCCAAGGTGAAGTTGTACAAGGACTCAAAAACCTCCCCAAGGAAGGAGTGAGGATCCAAGAAAGCATTCTTGGCGGCCTCAATCTTGATCTGCTCGTTCTTCTTGTAAGCGACAAATGGATCCTGCCAAGAAGGATCAAAGACTCTTCGGAAATCATGGACAGTGAGACGGCCAGACTTGTTGTTAAGTGAGGCAAAGTGGAAAAGCACATCGACTTCCAGGGGGGTGAACAGAGAGAACTTGGTAGATCTGGCTGCCTCATAGATAAAGTCTTGCTTTGTAATCGATCCGTCTTTTGACTTGGTAGTCGCGTTAGACACAATAATGTCAACCATATCTGTTTGTCGGATCACATTCAAAAAGGCACGCACAGTGGCATACGAAACTTTTTGAGAGTTGCCAATGTTGCAAAGTGTGTGGAGAGCGGACAAGAGGTTGTCTGACAGCTTGTGCGAGGCGGAAGTAGCGATGATGGACTGGAATTGTTCAGGGAGAATGTATCCGGTGTTGGTCGGGTCGTAATGCTGGAACGCCTGACGCACGCGCTCTCCGAGAAGACCAGAAAGCATCTGCGAAAACTGATGGTAGGACAGGGTGTGACGTTTTGACTTGTCGCCGAGGTATAACGATGCCCAGTTAGAGTTCCAGTTAAAGGGGAGCGAATCGGCGGACCTATGGGAGTTGTACAGCTCCACAAACTTGTTGAAGTCCACCTGGCCAGTTCCCTCTTGATCGAAAAGGCGGAAGGCGATAATGTATTCGGCGTCGGGCTTGTCCAAGAGTTGCTCGAATGCTTCCCAATCAGCAGCAGAGACTTTACCCTGTTTTGAGCGGTCGGCTACCTGGAAAAGAACAGCGTATGAATGTCGCTGGATCTTGTGGTAATCCTCCTTTTCAGGAGCAATAGCGTTAACAAAATCATCTACGGAGAGATATTTTTGGCCATTTTCCTCGATGGAAGCAAATTTTGTGAAAGCCGCGGATGATTCAAGCGGAGCCATTTTGATGATTGGGGGGCTGTCGACTTGGGACGGTCTATTTCTAGTACCTGGAACTGGAGCCTATGGGCGGAGAGGATGGGATTCCTTGGAATTCTCTACTGCGACTGAGAAACAAAGTCTGTAAATCTGTTAGAACAGCAAAGAAGGAAAAGGAAGGGAAATGAATCGAGAATAAAATCAGAGACAACTTCAGATGGGACTGAGACAAATTTTTTTAAAACTCAAAAAGTTTCAGCGCCAGTCCATGACAATTTTCACCGGGAGAGTGAAAAAAAAAATTTAGTCATAGGCGACAAAATGTTCCGACTCAAAGCGATTCGAAAGCACTAAACCAAACTACAAATAGACGACAACGGCAAACATACCAGCAACAAGAGAGTTATCTACTGGAGGATGAGAAAAAAAAAAACGGTTATGGAAGAGAGAAGAAGAAAGGAAGGGAAAAAGAGAAGGAGGGAATGGCGGTTATTTATATTTTGCTGCAACTTGTCCTGCTGCTTTGTGGAGTATTTTACTATCATCACATCCAAACTATTGTCGATTAAAAAAATATACGACCCATAAAGTATAGAAAAACGGGTTGAATTTGCCAGTAAATAGCTCGGTATGGGCTCGTTTTTACAGGCACCGGTGCCGGGTTCTTATATATACTTGACCGCTGACACCAGCGGTGCGCTGAGATCCTGGGCGATTCGTGCTGGCCAAACTGCTCCAGGCGTAGTTTTGACCAGTCCCGCTGGATGTTATAGTGATGCGGTGATAGTGGAGTTCTGCCAATCGCAGGCGGTTGACGTTACCCCAGACACGCCAAGGATATTTCACTTTTATATAAGGATATACTGCAGACTCACAATTACGCTAGTGGACGTGGTTTTACTGCTTGGAAACGGATTTGCTTGTGATTATTTTTGGGTTTCTATTTCTTCCGAGGCTCCTTTGGTGGCACCCCCCATGGGGGTTCACGAAGATATTCCGGGTCCGCATCAACGCATCTCCAGGATCATATTTAAAACAGATCATATTGATCATTACATGGTTAATAAATAATAAATACATTGACAAGACCTTCTACTCGACCAGCTCCTGCCGTCTGGCGCTGTCCTTCATGTCCATGACGGTATCCCGCAGATCAGAGGCGTCGTCGCTGGCCTTGTCCTTCAAGGCGTGATCTGACTCTGGATCAAACCCAGCCAAGTCAGGAGGCACATCTTGCATCTGGACTGATGGAGCACCATTGAGAAACCTCAGCTGCTCCATGATTTGTGTCTTGACCGATTCAAGGTACTTGCGCGTGTTTTTGTTGTCAATCTTGCCCGACAGATTGGGGTACAATGAGTAATCGGGACCAAAGTACTTGACAAACGGAAGGGCAGCAGGGAGTCGCGCATCCAACTGCACATCAAGACAGACAGAGGTTTCCAAGCACCATAATCGCGATACGTTGCGCGGGGTATAGCCTCCGCCTCCAACCACCATCAGGGGAATGCTAAATGACTTGACGAACTGCACACACTCGGCGTGTGCCTTAGTGTTGAGATTGAAACAGCCAAGACGGTCGCATCCTAACGAATCAGCACCGCACTGGAGCACGATAGCCCCAGGCTGGTATGATGTCAGCACTGGTTCTACAATACACTTGAACAACCGCAGATAAGAGTCGTCATCTATACCATCTCTCAGAGGTACGTTCAACGAGTAGTGTTTGCCGTCACCAGTGCCAATTTCGTCCACATTTCCTGTACCTGGGAAGTAGTCGCCGTTGTATTTGTGAATAGAGAGGGTCATGACTCTGTCAGTTGCGTAAAAGGCCTCTTGCACGCCATCACCGTGGTGCACGTCGATATCGATATATAGCACCCGCGGATGGTACCGTAGTAAGTTCAAAATTGCTAGAACAATATCGTTGATGTAGCAGAACCCAGAGGCTTCGAACTTTTTGGCGTGGTGCAGGCCGCCAGACCAGTTGATTGCGATATCCGACTGCTCGTTGATCAGTTTTCGCGAAGCGTCTAGCGACGCACCCGTGTATATGGACGAGTAGTCATACATTCCATCGAAAATCGGACAGTCATCTCCGATGTTGAACTTTCGCAGGACGTTTTTAGCCACCTCTTTGGAGTTGTCTGGAGTGACTCGCTGAAGAAAGTCGATATACTCCTCAGCATGAAAGGCCATCATTTCATCTTTCGTCGCACGACGAGGCCGGTATAAATCCATGCGTTCATGCAGCTTGTATCCCAGTACCAAGTGGTCCGTCAGCATAAGTCGAAACGGTTTCATGGGGTGCCGGACTCCAAAATGGAACCGCGAAACCTCTTCGTTGAAGTGGTATGAGACCCTCGGTTTCCATGAGGTCAGGAAGTCCTCGTACAGAGGCTTGTTGTCCACCGTACGGGAATCATGCGATATCGTTGCCTCTTCCCATGTAGTAACCACCATCGTCGTCGTTGTTAGGAGGTGGAGGAGTGAAAGATTTCGCTTCCATCTCACGTGAATGACCTTGCCACGCCAAATTGTCAGCACCAGTCAGCTTACGAACTCAACCAACAACTACCAGGAATTGAAGTAGACTTTGTCTATAGGACTTGCATAGCTAATGATTTCTGGAGAGACGTAATTGATTTTCATAGCAGAGGGTGCTAGGTGCTCGAACACTCAGCAGTGTCCCCCTCAAGCTGTAACATTGAACCAGGGTATTCTGCATTGAACATGGATCAGACCATCTCTAGATTGAAGTTGCTCTGTTGTTTACGTAGAAAACAACTGAAAGAATACGCCCTGCTGTCTCGCTTCCATATCTCATACTGTTGATAGATTGATTGAAGTTATATTTAACTCTATAACTAAAGCTTGGCCTTTCGATTATGACCATAGAAATATACCACGCACGCAGCGTTTAATGTACTTGGTGCACCTGTCAAGATGCAATACCTGACATGAATTTCAGTTAAACGCCATATCCCTTTAGTCACACGGTCAAAGCAGTCTCAGCCTCTTCCTGCTGCACATTCCATTCCTAGATGTATCCCCCGTCGCGCTTGCTTCGCGATGGATCCAGAGTGCACGTGATCTTGGGATCTAAACAATGGACAACTTATTAGGGGTACAAGATCCACACAGCCCAAGGTTTTGCTCCAAAGTTCTCATCATTCTGCAATAACTTCTGTTGGTCTCGAGTTACCTGCTTCAGGCCGCTTTGTTTTGTTCTTTTAACCCTCAGCGCTCGTTTTTTTTTTTTTTTGCTTCACTTTACTTCTCAGACACACTGTCCAAAAACAGCCCCTGTCGCCCATCGTTCTTACCTGGCGCGCCCACATGCTAGACGCACAGACTTCAGCAGCTTTGATGGAGGCGTCTAGATCTATAGCAGGGACGCTGAATTTCGCGAGATCAGCGTCTTCGTCCTCGTCCTCGTCGTCTTCTTCAAGAGACACTTTAAACTCCAGCTTCGACTACTCTCGCCGAGAGTTCTCGTCTACACAATTCACTCTTCTGGAGGAGCTTGGTAGCGGGAGCTTTGGTGTTGTTTACAAAGCTATTGACAAGTACGATAAACACATTGACTCAATTCTAAACTAACATTCTAGTGTCAAAACTGAGGTGGTAGCAGTGAAAAAGGTGAGTCTTCTTAAAACCTATAACAGCGAGATGTCTAACTCTATCAGATTGATATGGAAACCAGTGAGGATGATATCGACGAAATTCAAAAAGAAATCGCCATTTTGGCTGGGTGCAATGATTCGCATATTACAAAGTATCATGGCTGCTTTGTGAAAGGCTCCAAGCTATGGATTAGTATGCATCAGAGACTGTTCAAAGAATGTGACTAACTGTACAGTAATGGAATACTTGGGCGGAGGATCCGCCTTGGATCTGGTACGTATACTCAATTGTGAAACACCTCTTCTGACATTATAGTTGAAACCGGGTCCATTCGATGAAGCTTCGATCGCGATAATCTGCCGAGAGCTTTTGCTTGGTCTGCAATACCTTCATGACAACGGAAAGGTATGAGCAAATCTCTGAATTTTGTGCTTTATTCTAACTTTCTAGATCCATCGAGATGTCAAGGCTGCCAATGTTCTACTATCTACTCAGGGAGACGTGAAAATTGCAGACTTTGGTGTTGCTACTCAACTGTCGAACAACCTTTCTAAGCGAAACACATTTGTGGGAACCCCGTTTTGGATGGCCCCAGAGGTGATTCAGCAGGAAGATTATGATGTCAAGGCCGATGTATGGTCTCTAGGAATTACAGCCATGGAGTTTGCTCTCGGTGAGCCGCCATTGTCAAACTATCATCCCATGAAAGTCTTATTCCTGATTCCACAGAATGCCCCTCCTGTGCTACAAGGCAACTTTTCAAAGGACTTTAAAGATTTTGTAGCTCAATGCTTGTTAAAGAACCCGTCCGAGCGAGGAAGTGTCAATTCCTTGCTTAAGCATAGATTTATTCGCAATGCAGGCAAAAAGTCACATCTCCTTGGGTTGATCTCACGACGAGAAGCTCATAAGGCTGCGCGTTCTACCACCAAGACCAAGATGTATCAACCAACAATTGACAATATTAGCAATCTGGAAGATGATGACTGGGATTTTGACACAGTTAAACGGCCTTCAATGGAGATTATGGGTCTGGCAATCAGTTCACCAAACTTGGAACATGATTCCAATCAAGGTACTAGGTCAACAGTCGCAAGCACAATGAAGCAGAAGAAACAAGTCTATGGAGAGTCAAAATTTCAAGGCACAACCGTACAGCATCAAAGAAGCCATCCTGCAAGTTCTCTTTTCGACACTGGGTCCAACTTTTCGCAAGCGTCAGGGACCAGCAGTCACCCACCATTGTCTACTCTCAACGGTGCGCCAGGCCGGGTTGTCCAAAAGTCGTTGAGCGATGCCATCAATCGCTTAGGATCCAGCAATCCACAGGCTGCGTCGTCTTTTGACCGGATCTTGACAGCATTTCAGCAGGAGGAAAATGCGGGGCTGACCCCTGCGCTTGAACTTTATCTTGTTCGCAAAATCATTCAGAATGTTCAAAGTGACAAGAACCTAACCGAAATGCTCTTGGGGTCCAGGGGAACGCAACACAATACAATCACAAGTAATAATCACCCACATGCTCCTCCCACGAGAAAGATGGACTACATTGAAGAGATGCTACTAAATCGTTGGGTTGAGGGGCTGAGTGAGCGGTGGCAAGATCAGACGCATATGACTGAAGGATCTTCGACATGATTGAGAGAATTTAAGGGCACATTTACAAACATTTTCATTGAGGGCATCGCCATTTCTATATATAGCAGTTCATTCATATATATCAGAGAGTGGCCAAAGTTAACATAAAAAGTAGGTTTGCATGTACTGTATTCCCTTTGTCCAGCAACGTCCCAGCTCGTGATCAGTGTAGACGGGTGCAAGAACATTTCACCCCAGACAAAATATAAAAGCATTGGACCCTGCTGGAATTCTTCTTGAACATGCAGTTAACAAAGAAATCATTTACAATGTCAAGCAATTCAGCAGACGAGCATCTCTTACTTTCAATCGATCAGGTCACAGAGTCCTATCGAGATCAGCCGGAAACGGTCAATGGCACACTCATCTTGTATTTAATGCCAGTGACTACAGGACCCACCGGCGAACAACTCGCCGAGGGACAGGAAGATATCTACTTGAACGCTACGTTGCCATCTGGAAAAAGTATCACGCTCGCAGGCAACACAATGGCGCAGAGAAACACGGATACATCGTTTACAATTGAAGGAGACAAATTGAATGACGGCACAGTTCAGTTAGAGCTTTTTGATGGAAAGAATGCGCCTAGCCGAAGCAAGGAACGGGTTGTTGACGATGCAGACTCTCTCGATGCTATATTAGCCCAGTTCTGTTCTCTCCCACACAAGAGCGAGACCAACAGCCTGGTACTGGTGGATAGCAAGACAGGCAATGAACTTGGAGCTCTTCAGGGTATGACCATCAGCCCTTCGCTAAATCTTCCTGAAGATAAATCACCCGTTGACGTAATTATTGACCCAGAGACCGATCAAGTCAAGATAGAACCGCACATCGTCGTGGAGTACGAGAAAGAAGACTACATTTTATCCTCTGCGTCAAGTCTATCTAACGGATTGATTTTTGTCGCAAACAAAGTTAGCACTGGCCTTGAGTCTGTGGCAAACTGGTGGGTCGAGAACAGACCTGCTAGCGACAAGCCGTTGGTGTTTTCAGAGTCAACCAAGAAAAACGTTGAGCGGCTGTCTAGCGTAACGGCGACAGGGGCCAGCTACTCGCGGCGGGCCGTGGATGCCTTAGGCGATGCTGCTGCTAGCGTCGCAAGCAGATTGATGCCCAACGATAAACCTGAGGGGACAGAAGCTTCCGAGAAACAGACTGACGCCCCGATTAAAGCACCTGATGGACTATTAAATCGATCTTTGATTGCGTTTTCAACAGTGATGGACGGGATGGATACGGCCACCCAGACTTTGCTTCAAAGTGCAACATCGTCTTCCACCCGCGTTATTGGGCATTCGTACGGCCCAGAAGCCAAGGCATTAGCTGAGAGGTTTAGCAGGACAGTCACAAACTGTACATTGGTATACATTGACACCCGTGGAATATACCGAAAGGCCATTATCAAGGGCCTTGGAAAGAGTCTTTTCAACGGTGTCGTTGGCGATGACAAGGTGGTTCTCATTCAGCAACAAGAGCCCTTGGAGGAATCAGACCGGGATGCCATGAGAATGAGCTTTGTGGAGAAGTTCGTCTCCAGATATCCTACCATCAAAACAGAGGTTCCATTGCAGGACCCAGAGGAAACTTCAGCAAAGCCAGTTGTGGGGTTTCCGTTGGCAGACAACAAGATTCAGTTCTAAACCTTTTGATTCTATCAAGTCTTAGCTTTGTTATATAGTCCGTTTGTATGTTGAACTGGTGATTTAAGCTGCAGGTGAAAATTTAGCTGCTTTGCTAACTGTACAACGTTCCTTTCCAAACTATCTGTTTTGAGCAGTTCTTGGTTGGACCTCGATTGGATTTTAGTTTTGCTGCTTAATTCTCCACCCATCCACACACCCTGCTCAATTGTACTATTCTCTTTTTCCCAACCCCAACCGCTGACACAGATCTACTTCGTGGACCAGAGCACAGGACCCTGACCAGACTACGAGCAGTACTAAACCGCCGGTAATGAGTGGCGCTTCGGACATTAGCCAGCCATCGCCGGACTTGACACTGTCCGGTCACGCCCTGTCCGACTCCTCAGGCCCCGCAAAAAAGCGACGCAAGTCTCGAAAAGGGCTCCAAAAGGCCTTTGACTGCGAAGAACCGGGCTGTGGCAAACAGTTCACACGGCTAGAACATCTTTCTCGGCACCAGCTCAACCACCGACCAAAAGAAATATTCAAGTGCTCGTGGCATGACTGCGAACGCACTTTTGTGCGAGAAGATCTGCTGGCGCGGCACGAGAAACGGCATGAAAAGAGAGGCACCAACACCCTAGACCCTCCCCTTGGTCTGGATGGACTGCCAGATCCACCTCCAAAGAAAGTGAGAGGTCGACGGCTTGGTTCAATGCCAAGAAACCCCATACCTAAGGAAACCCCACACGAAGAACCTCGTGTGGTGGAGGCTCCGCTAGATCACATACAGGACATTTCAATGAACAGTGCATTACTCGACACGCCCATATTTTCGACAGTGACCCCCGTCAGCGATATAATGTCTTCGGCAGTTGGTCCTGATTTTTTGACGGATCATATGGGCTCTGCGACCGACATTATCTCGTGGCTATTTTCAGACGCCATGCTTGCAAATGTCCAGGAGCCGCTTTTGTCACCCAACGAGTGCACAGCTGAGTCTCCGATGGCACTCAAGAACCTAATAGCGCCTCCCGCATTTCATGACAAAGCAGACATCAACGAGCGCAAACAGCAGCAGATGCTGAGTTTGATCCCAGGCATCAAAGACTCTTTGGCCATTAACGGCATACCCGAGGATACGCCTTTCCAGGAGCGCTACATGGCTGCCTACTGGGCGACTTTCCATGCCCAGTTTCCTATACTGCACAAGCCGACGTTTCGAGTCAACGACTGTCCCAGCGGGCTATTGTGGATCATGATTGCAATTGGGGCGGCCGTTTTAAAGGAAGTCACGCTGGGAAAATGCATCGCCACGCCACTGCGATGGGCCATCTTTGAGTCATCGGACTTTAATCCACCGGCCAAACTCTGGGTGATCCAGGCGCTGCTTCTACTCGAGCTGTACGAAAAGGCTCTGAGTGATAGGCAACTGCATGTACGCGCCCACGTCCATCACGGTACCACTCTGCAGCTGGTCCGACGAGGCACGCTTCTTACAGGTGTAACAAATGAGTTCCCGCGCCCTGAGCAGGGTTCTGGTGACGGAGATGAGTATCTCTCAGTAGATAGCAGTGACCCTTGGAAGCGGTGGATTCAGAGTGAGGCTACTAAACGCGCTGCATTGATGGCGTTTGTAATCGACGCATACCATAACTCTCTCTTTGGACATGCCTCTCTGATATCTATACACGAAATAAGACTCTCGCTGCCATGCAGCCAGCAGCTATGGGACGCTTTTCCATGTGGAGAAGATGGAACTTCTTATTACCGCAAACTCCCTAACTCCAACACGCTACCTCTGATTGAAGCTCTCAAGCTCACTTTAAACAAGCAGCGAGTTGAAACCAGCCCGTTTGGTCGCAGGGTTCTGCTGAGCGGCCTCATGTCAATATCAATCCAGATGCAGCAAAGAGACTTTCAGCTAGATTCCTTAGGCTGGCTGAACAACGGCAACCCATTGAGCCATTCGCTATGGCGAGACCAACTACGATCAACTTACAATTTTTTGATCAACGACTACAAAGAAATGCTCCATCTTTCGGAGCTCTATTCTCACCGCCCTCCAGAATCCTACGATTCCATTGATCCGTACCAGGCCATCGCGCCACCCCTCGAACTCAGTCCGCTGAAGCAGCTGGTCATTTCAGGCTGCGCAGACCCGTTCTTCCACATGGCCCATATCAACATGCAGGTCTCCATTCTCGATCTTCACATCTTTGCGGGCGCATGCTACATGTTTTCAAGGTCCTTCCGGCCTGGCGAAATCGAGCGCACCGCGCGGTCCATGAAATCCTGGGCCACCAGTCTGAACGGCACTAACGCCCTTCGGCACGCCATTTTGTTTCTCGAAGAAATGTTCTGCCCTGCCCTCGACACCCACGTGTGCCCCAACCCGTTCTTCATGGGCGAGGTCGTGCACGGCGCGTACGTCGCTGAGAAAGATCCTCTCGTCCACCGGCCCCACGCCGTGTACATGTGCACGCTTGTTGTCTGGTGCTACTGCTTTGCGCTGTACGGCCCTGAATCAGACGCCCTGCGCAACGTGCTGCCCGACTCCCTGAGCGAGCTGCCTGGCACGCTGGGCGGGCCGTCCCTGGCGGACGCTGCTGCAAAGGCGCTGGCCAACATGAAGCACATTCCAGAGAAACGGCCGGCGCTGAGCTATATCCGGTGGCTGTCGAAATCGCTGTCGACACCGAAGCCGCCACCGATGGCGCCGGTTGGGTGTAACGAGATGGCGGGATTGCTGAGGCTTGTAATTGGGTCGTTCGAGGGCTGTTCGTGGACCTTGATTCCCGAGAACGCGCGGCTGTTGACGCATTGCTTGGAACGGACTCTAGGACGACCCGTGTCAAAGTGTTTGTATCATTTTTGATTTTTTGGCATTTAAAATGTAAGCTTTTTTCTTGAAAATTACTTTATTTATTCTTCCTGGTTATCCACTATTAAATGACTGTAAATAAGCCGTAAGTGTATGCTTGGATAGTTAACGCAGTAGGTTAAGAAGAAGTTGCGCATGCTAGCTAGGTCCACTCCGTAGACCAATTCCTATTCTATTTAAGCTTGGGCATGATACTGAACTTATTTAACAGAGTTCTCAGTAAGTCCATATCAACATAAATATATCTGACCCCAATCTTACTATGCGAGAAGCTCCTGTACTTTTTAATAAATCTCAAGTCTTCAACCTGAGTGCAAAAGTCCCGCACTGAAAAATAAGCATCATCGTGAAAGTCGTGCCAGTAGTTTTCCAGCACTTCTTCCTGGGTCCATCCTTCCATGGATGGGACATCGAGAATGACGGACTGGAGCGGAGATTTCGCAGCCATCTCTTTCATGTATGGATACGAGAGCACCCGGAAACACTTGACGGAAATGGCAAGTGTTTCCAAGAGTGGCGCTTCCTGGAAAATGAGCTTGAGAAATTGTCTTGACTCGCTCTCGACTGTGTCCTCGAGAACAGTAACCAGGAACGCAACGCTCAGGTACCGTAGTTTCTTGACGTACGGCAAGTAGAACTTGATGAAGTCTCCTCTATGTGTAGAGAGCTGTAAGAAAACTAGACTGGGGTTTGTTGTAATTAGCTCTCTGGATAACGTCTGATCCCCATACTGTCTCGAATCCAAAAAGTCATCGACAATGTGTAATGCATGCAGATTTGTAAATGGTAAAGTCACGGTTTCTTGATAATCCTTTGACACTTCGTTTGCATCAACTTTCAAGAAATTGACATTTTGCAGTGCTGTTCTCTGGGCTTGTGTATTCTCGCAGCGCTTGAGGACAATCAGCGGGCAGCTCAAATTTTGAGTACTTGACGGCAGCCACGAAAAATCAACTCCAGTGGATTGGTTAACCGTGCACTTGGCCAAATCAAGCTCTACCAGATTTGTGAACGACTGAATCACTGCATAGTGGTCGGGATCCAGATCCCTACCATCAACCTTGAATCTAGTGACAAACAACGAGAGCCAATTGGGCAGGTTATTCCATGGCTGGCGCGAGTATAATTCAATGTGAATTGATATCTGATCTGGGCAATACCTGGCAACAGCCTTTCCCAGAAGTGGGGATGATATCGAGTCGTCAGAAATGGTCACAATCTTTAGTTTGGGCATATACTCCGGTGATATCAGATCAATTAGGTCAATTGAGTCAACTGTGGTTTCTATTTGGTCAAAATTCACCACATGAGCTTTTCGTGACTGGAGCTGGCTAATTACCAGATGGCGAATGTTCTTCAAGAGCGTGGTAGAGAAGGTCAGGCTTTTGGGTTAGCACGCGTCAAGCCATTATACAGTCATACTCACTCTAATTTTCCTATTGACGACAATTCAATAGGTGGTACATTAGAGGTCGCCCTAAATCTAGCCTGATCTCAGTAATTGACTCGCCCAACGGCATTTCACTTACGCCAGCCTGCTGGCTCGCATTTTTAGCTTATTCAGGTTGTTGAGCTGGTTGATATACCGCCCCAGATGGAACGACTTGTGCATTACAGTACCCAGCACATCGTGAACCTTCCTGCAGGTGCTGGACAAATCTTGCAATTCCTTCAACGCATATTCAGACGGCGGCGGGTAGTCTCTTGATTCAGCGGGTTGACACAGGAACGTGAACTCGTCTTCGGCGTAGTAGGACCCGGAGTAAGAGCTGGGAAGAATCAATTGCTTGCAGATTTTCAGAAAGATCTCTAAAGGAAGATCAGTCAACGATATCTTGCTCATGGCACTGGTGGAGAGCGAATCTGGAGTGTAAAAAGTTGAGTCTGAACTATTGTAATAATAATATAAACCTTATTACCTTCCACGTGATACTATATGGTTTTTGTGGAGGTTACAAGTTCTTGACAGATGCCATGGACCTAGTCCTTACGCTTCTAGTGAAGAATATGATAAATTGAAAAAAGTGTTCTATGGAAATCCATCATCTCTTGATGACGGTACCGTATTTCTTGAGTTGTTCTGGAGTCAAGTTGTCTCGCAGCACCTCTGCAGAAGGTAATGCGACATGCTTGCCTCCAGACAGGCGCTGAAGGTTGGGACAGTGCTCCAGCGTCATTTTGATGTACTCTATATCTGGTTTGATTTCGACCATGCGGAGCTTGGGATTGCTCATCAGAATGCGCTGATACATGGAGAGCGTCAAGGGTGTTCGAGCCAGAGACAGCTTTTCAAGTGTGGTGATCTTGATGGCGTCCACGGGAGTGGCAATGAACTCCTCCTCTGCAAAGGAGTGCGCAAAATAGAAACTCTCAAGTTTGGTGAACTCTCGGTTCAAAATTCTGCTCCACAGCAGAGGGTTGGGGCCATAGTACGGAGTAATGGTGAGAGAAAGGATTTTGAGATTGGGCGGAAAGTGGACGGCGTGAAAGTTGCTGAGAATCGAGCCTGATGCAATTCCGAGCTGTTCTAATTTCTTCAAGGCACGCAGAGGCGTCTGGTAGTAATGCAGCACGGGAAGGCGGCCATCCAGCAGGCCGCTGTATGTCTTGATGTTGAGAATTTTGAGATTGACGCAGCGCGAGAGTGCCTCAGCCAGCTCGCTGTGTGTTTGCACACTATCGTTGAACGTGAGGCCCAATTCGCGGATCGACGTGCAGACCATGATCGACGAAAATGTGGACTCGAAGCTCAGGGGGTAGCAAGCTTGAATAGCCAGCTCGGCTTTACAGCGATGGAGCATTTCGTGAATCATGTCCATTGCCTGGGTCATGAGTTGGACCGTTTCCTTTCTAAGATTGTTCTTTGCGCCTTTGGAAATCTTGTACCGGTCACATCCAAGGTTGATTTGAATTTGTTTAAGGTTGGTCACCCTTGCTCGACTGAGCAGACGCAACGCTCGAAGCGCATCGGGCCGTTCATAAAAGTACCGCGGCCCGAACTCCAGGGTTTGCATACTGGCCAGCGCCCGGGCGGATGGCACCTTGTTGATAAGCGTGACCAGAAATTGGTCAATCACATTCTCGTTGGAAATATTGGGGTTGACGGCTGGAGAAATGATGTCCTGCGGAAGCGACGTGCCGGGGTGCTCCAATGCATGCTCCTCCAGCGCATGCTCGGGCAGCATTCTCGGCGGGCACAGAGAAATGTTCTTCCAAACCAGCGTCACATATAGGTAATAGAGCCTCTTGCATGTCAGCATCAAAGCCTTGAGATCGCCGACAGGCATGTGGCGACCTAGGTTCATTAAAAACTCGTCATTCTGATCCAGAAAGCTCATTGTTGGCTTAGTCTATGAATCCCTCTGCAGCTGTGAACTGATATCACTTTGGCAGTCAAAGCAAACGGTGTTGGAGATGAAAAGAAAAATTGGCGGTCCATGATGATGAATGAGACAGTCAGGTTTAGGGTGGATCTGAACAATCCTGGCAGTGTATAGTGGCCCCTGCATCCAAAAATGCGGCGAACACTGCGCGTAGTACTGAGCCTTGAGCAAAGTAGCAAACAAAGACAAAAAAAACTTGTAACCAGCTGGTAAGACCAACATTCTTTGCTCGGCCCGATGGTCTGCAGCCAGGAGGTTTGTTGGGCACTTGCTTCTATTTCTTTCTCGCGTGCTTGACGTGTTTGTATTTAACTCTGTGCCTGGCGGTCGGGTTTTTTTTAGCTTCAACCACCAGCCTTGGGCCAGGGTTAGGGCTGCTGTTGTAACTGGATCTAGACTGGTCTGTTCGCAATCGGTACAAAATATACGCAGGGATGAAAAATTTCACCTCAAGAAAATTTTGACAACGCACCTCCACTGCGACCATCCCGACAGCACCAGGAGAACATTATACATCAACTATGCGTCCTCTCGTTTTGTAAGTCGTCTTCTGGAGTGCCTTAGACATGTGCCAAGCTAACTACTGGGTTTAGAATGGGTCATCAGCGACCGCTGACCAAGGTGTGTACTGTACACCAGAATGGTTGATCTGGGTCAAGCTAACAAAGTTCTATAGCTCAAGTACAATCGCGAAGGTGATTTACTGTTTTCCACAGCCAGAGATAAGATGTAAGTGTTAAAGGGGAGTTTATCTGGACCGGATCTAACTAGGCAGTGCCAATGTCTGGTTTTCACACAACGGAGAGCGACTGGGGACTTTGGAGGGCCACGAAGGTGCCATTTTCTCGATTGACGCCAACCCCGACAGTAGCATCACCGCCACCGGTGCCGCCGATGGTACCGTGCGTCTGTGGGACACTAGAACCGGCCAGTCTTTTATGACTTGGGTCACCAAGGCCACCGCCAAGCATGTCGAATTTTCACCCGACGGAAACTACTTGATGGTTGTCACAGAGGAGCATTTCGGCAGAAAGGGAACTATCTCGTTCTTCCCCATTGTCCAGACCGTCGGCGCTCCTCAAGCAGCAGAGGCCGAGTTTGTGATTGAGAATACTGAGGGAATCAAGACCAAGGTTACAGTTGCATCGTGGGCATACGATGGTGAGCACGTCTTGGCTGGCCACAATGACGGATCCGTTTCAAGATACAACTTCCGCACCGGAGAACAGACTCACATTGAACGACCCCACGATCAGGCTGTGCAAGATCTGCAAGCCTCACTGGACAGAACCTACATCATCACCGCTAGCAAGGACAAGACCTCCTGTCTGCTTTCATGCGACGACGTGGAGCTGATGCATACTTACGACGCCAAGGCCCCACTAAACTCAGCTGCTCTGACCTCCGTCAAGGACTTTGTTATTGTGGGTGGTGGTCAAGAGGCCCGCGATGTCACAACGACCTCAGCCCAGGAGGGTGATTTCAAGGCCAAATTTTTCCACAAGTTGTTTGAGGACGAAATCGGCGAGATGAAGGGCCATTTCGGTCCCATCAACACGATAGCTACAGACCCCAAAGGCCAGTCGTACGCCTCTGGCTCAGAAGACGGATACATTAGATTGCATCACTTTGAAAAGAGCTACTACGAGTTCAAGTACGAGATTGAACGTCGTTAAGTAAGAGATATGAAAAAGAAGTACAAATAAAAAGTTGGCGTGTGTGTACTGGAATTGGACTTCTTACTGAGGGCTTCTTAATGAAGCGTTGGTGAGATCAAAAGGATAATCATTCATTATACTATCTATATGTTGATATAGGGGGGAAGAAGTGTGAGTGAAGGCTTATAGATATTAAACATTAAAAGAAATTGGTAATGTTTTGCATTCAACCTACCAGCCAGGCTGTTGTAGGGAATGCTGAGAAGGTGTCTAAAGATGAGGGAGTATATAGTTGAAATTAGTGTGTCACCTGCTGATGAAGGATATGTCCTCTGAGGATTCGTACACAACAGGGTATGCAAAATGCGACAACGGCCGTTCTACATTATCGTCGTCGTCGTCAGCAGCCTCGTCGGAACCGGCCCGATAGGGTGCCGTCTGGAGGTACCTCTCCATGTCCCCCACAGTGCCGTCCTTGGGGGGACTCGCGGACTGCTCTTCCAACGGGATTTTCAGGTCCTTGGTCCGCGAGGGGCGGGACTGCCGGCCGCGGTCCTCCTCCTCAATCGTGTCGTCCTCGCTCGAGTCAGACAAACCTTGGGACGGCGCGTACCCGGTCCCCGAGTGCGCAGTCCCTAGTTCGGCGGGCCGCGTGTCGAGTTCAAGGGCCTCGCGGGCTAGGTACCGGGGGTCGACTCGCTCGCTCCGCTGGTAC
Organism: Geotrichum carabidarum; assembly: GCA_030556585.1. Classification (NCBI taxonomy): domain Eukaryota; kingdom Fungi; phylum Ascomycota; class Dipodascomycetes; order Dipodascales; family Dipodascaceae; genus Geotrichum; species Geotrichum carabidarum. Next base: position 49,186 of record JAKTUH010000079.1, read on the forward strand.
TCCAGGCTGGGGCTCATGGGGCTGGAGACGGCGGAGGACGGCGTGGTTAAGATTGCGGCCCGCGCGGCTGTGGTCGGTTCCAGGGTAGCGGGGTAGCTGATACGGCGCGCGGTTGCAGCGGCTGACTCGACGGACTGGGCAATGCTGGGGGCTCTGGGTGAAGTGGGCTCGCCTTTGTAGCTGCTGGAGTAGCTGAACGGGCGGTTGGGGGTGACGGGAGTTGTGGAGTAGACGGAGGACGTGCGCCAGTTCTTGCGCGCTTGAGAGGCTGAGATTTGGAGGGCGGGGGCGGCGGGATTGCGGGTGTAGTCTTGGGCCTCCTGCTGCGAGGAGGGGCTCAAGGGCGAGGTTGGCGATGCCGCAAAGTGCTGTTTCCGCGGCGAGTTTGACTGTGGGGATACGAGTTGCGAAAAGTTGGAGGTCACGCCGGGGATGTATGCAATTGGAATGACTTGCGAGGCCTGGGCAGTTTTGCTGCTCTGATTGTTTCCCGACAAAGACTCGGCCGAGACTGAGCTCGAGTCTCGGCCCATGTGGTAGAGCGAGGATGAGGGAGAGGGCCTCACTTGGGCCTTCTTGACATAGCGGAGGTACTCGTCGTAAGGAGTGGATTTCCCGCCGGGAGAGTTTGGTGTGCTGTGCAAAGCGCTTTTAACGGGCGGACCCATTTTTTCAGTGTTGTGCGGCGTGGCGGCTGCTTCCTGAGCCAGCATGGTGCTTATACTCAGAGCCGCCGCTGTGAGCTGGCGGCTAGCCGCGTCTTCCGGCGACGATACCGCTGAAACGTACGAGCCCTGCGAGATTCCCGATCCGGTGTGTGTGGTTTCAGATACTCTGCTTTGTACTTTTTGCAGTGGGTAAAAATGCGAATGGCTAATGGATGGCGGCATGGCGACCTGGGATTGTTTTAGCTGTTCAAACTCTTGCTGTTCTAGAATCATCTGCTGCTCTTTAATGTAGTTGAGCTGCTCGTCCAGGGTCAGCGAGCCTGGCATGGCCATTCTGCGGGCTTCATAAGTCTGAGCGACGGAAGGAACCGACGATGCCCGCCTTGAGGCTACGAGGTTTGAGCTCAGTTGACTATCTCTAGGTCGAGCCGGCCGTTTCGGCGTGGTTGGGTGTGCGTTGGGGTCTAAGCCCTCTCTTCTTGCTACTGATGGTTGTTGGTACGATGTTGGGGCATACAATTGGGACGCTCTTAGCATTCTGGCCTTTTTCATTTCAGTGACCGAGCTGTCACTTTCGATCGGCCGTAAAGGGTCTTCTTTTTCGTCATCTTGGGAAAGTCGCTTTTGTTGGAGTTTCCGTTTCCGGCTGAGAAAGAAAATCAGGAACGCCGCCAGGCACAGGACAAAAACACCACCTGTAATTCCTGCAATGAGCGGTGCCAAAAGGCGGTTACTCGTATTTTGCACCTGCGGTAAGTTCGATGGGGTTGGGGTCGGCGTAGGGGTCGTTGTCGGAGGCGGGTCGTGGCCAATGATGGTTTGTGAGTCGCTCACGCAGAAAACCTCGGGACAGGTGTTGCATGTCTGCGCGCTCAAGCTACATACTTCCCCCTGCGGGCAGGCCGGGCACGCGGGTGTGGCGGGACATATCACGCAGCCATTTTGGCCCAGCGGATAGGTTGTGTCGGCGGCGGCCAGTGCAGCTGCCAAATGGTAACGTTTTTGGAGATCGGGGGTGAACGGGGTCGGTGGAAATAAGCAGTTTGACCTAGGTATTGAGGAAAGGGAGCGTCGTGGATGCTTTTGAGAATGGTTGGTCATTCAGGGACGACGCTTGGGACCAGGGGAAAAATTGATGGTGTGCGTTGTTGTGAGTGGGCGTTAGTGCTTATGGCATGGAAACAAGCATGAACTTGAAGCCTTTAAGAAAGATGAACGACAGTATGGCGAACTTTTGGACTGAATAAAAAAGAGTGTAGTAGTAGGTAGAAAAAAAAAAATTGCAAAAAGATTTCAAAGAATTATAAAGGGAAAGCTGTTTTCTTTTGTATAGTTAAAAAAAAAGTCTATAAAAGAAGGTTTTGAAATTATCACTAGGTGATTTAAAATGAGTGGGCACAAAATATTAAACATGGTGGACAATGTACATTTGTTTCACCGCCCGCAGATGACGCTCGCTAAGGCATCTATTTAGCATGAGAGTGAGTAGCGCGTCTAGGCATAGGGAGAGCAATTGGCAACAAAAATAGGCCAGTCTAAGTATACAAGTGAATAGTGAGAGCTCGTTGTGCGTTCCAAACATTGCCAAAGCGCTTAGATGATAGTGGAGTCTGTTGAGATATCCACCATGGGTGTAGCAGGCTCTAGATGGACACTGTTGAAACTTTCAATGCAGAATTAAGTGCTTGTATCGTATCATGAGTATGAAGGGTAGGGCTTGAGAGCGCCAGCTATAGCTAGCTGGAATCTTTTGGTCTGGGCCGAATCATCTGGTCTAATGACCCTGGCCAACTAGTTTCACTATAGACCTTATACTAGTGGAAGCCTTTTGCAGACATTATTATTTTCCAGTAGCTTTAGGTCGTTTTTCGCATGTTACAAATTAGGACTCTGCCCTTTTATATATGTAAGATGCTGGATATACTTCTGATGGTGCTAGTCAAGACGCGTGTTTGGAAAACGGAAAAGAACGAAACATGCCTTCTATAACTTAGAGACAAACTATCGTCGTAGGCCATTCTAACGCGAGCGCTAGTTTGGTCTAGGAAGTCGTTAACTTTGTTGATGGTAGTACTCTACTCTCTACTATAGCGCTATATAATTTGAATGCTAATTTGACAGTTGTGCACACCCCCTTGCGGGACCACCATCAACTATATATATATATTACTTCATCTGCATGCAGGACATATTACGCACTTGAGCATATATATAAGCATGCTACTTCCAGCAGAATATCATCATCTACATATGTGTATGTATACCTCCCTAATCTAGTCAGTTTCGGGGCAACAGCAGTCAGGCAATCGTCATGACAATATTCGTGGGATAGATTGAGTCTCCCTGATCGACAAAATAAGATCGCTATATACCAGGTGTACAAGTACCCTTATTATATTTTTATGATATTGAAAGGATCCCATTGATCTACTCAGCATTGCATAATGAAACCGCCGTTTGATTTCCTGCTGCTGGCCCAAATGAAATCTGCACGGGGGGTGACCTGGGGCTTGATACCTTATACGGACAGGAGGTGGGTATCGCATGCGTCAATCTCGGAACACCATGCGCGTTTGCTTGCGACAGGAACAATATATATATTAAGGCATGCAAAAGTTATAAGGGAATTCAGAGATATCTATAGAAATAAGAGCCAAAGGACAGCTGTCTAGCTAGCTAACGACTATACTTGTTGCCTAAACTACGCATACTGCCTTGTCGACGGAACGACAGAGGGTTCCATTCAGCTGGTTACAAGAAAAGGCAAGTACAAAGATCATAAGTGCTTTTTTTTTTCTCGTCTGTTTGACCTGATCATGAATGTAGACTCTGCGCACTTTCTGATGTATTGATCAACGTCACAATTAGATGTATATCTTTACAAAAAGCACGAATATTCGAACGGGTCTAGCTAAGAATTCATATAAAAGTCCTGATCAAGCTAATGCTATATGGTATACGTCCTTGGTACTATCCCCTATGGATTTCTTAGCACCGCCGGTATAGGCCTAATATTTCTGTACTATTTCTTTTTTTTTTTTTTGCGCTGATATTATTTCAATAGCAGCTGCTCTTAGCTAGCTATAGCTAGCAATGAGTCTGCATCGACAGCGCACTCTGCACTCTGTGCAATTGAGAAAAATACGCTGTACGTCTATATATATATAAGGAAAGGAGCTCCTTTCTTCTAGTCCCTTTTTTTCTTCTTCCTCCTTTTCGTTTACTGTCTTTTTGTTTGAGTTTCCATGATCCTTGTTCATCATGGCTGCCTCTCTGACAACTGCCCTGGAATGGACGTTTGCGTGCATCGCCCTCACTTTTCTGTCAGCCAGAATATGGGTCCGCACACGAGTCACCAAGCTCGGAATCCTGCCTGAGGACATTGTCCTCGTCAGCGCCCAAGTGTTTTTCTTCATCTGGGTGTCCTGCGACACCTACACCGCGTCGGTCGGGTTCATGGACAAGGGCTCCAATTACCTGAGCGTGCACCCCACCGAATACGTCCGCGGCGGACCTTCCCAGGAAATTAAGGTCCTCAAGATCGTCTACGCTTCCGCAATGCCGTATTACCTGTGTATCTGGTCCATCAAATTTGCGATTATTGGGTTTTATTATCGGCTGATCCCAAGGGGAACCAAGTCGAGAAAGTTCTTGCACTTGACGACGGCGTTCTGTGCCTGCACGCTGGTTGCTATCCTGGTTCTGAACTTGTTTCTGTGCATCCCGATTTCATCGAACTGGGCGCTCGGGGTCGGGCACTGCTACTCGAGTACCGCGACCACCCCGTTTGCGATTTCCGCCGTCGCCAACTTGGTCTCAGATGTGTTTATTTTCATTGTGCCGTTCTCGATTATTCCCGCCATGGGCACCATTCCGAAACGACAGTATGTTGGTTTGATTGCAACGTTTTCGCTGGGTCTCGTCACCATGCTGGTGTTTGTGGCCCGTGCCGTAATCTCGGCGATCACGGGAGATGTAAGCACTGGTGCTATCCTGTCCTCGGTCGAATGCTGCACCGCCATGATTGTGGCGTGCCTGCCATCTCTCAAGGTCCTGCTCAAACTGAACTACTCCGGCGGTATCAAAAAGCGGGGGTCCATGGACTCTGACGTGAACCACGACCGCCGCAGCCTCGAAGACCAAGACGAGCGCGGAACCAACTTCATGGGGCTCGAGCACTACGAAGACCGCGCCCGCACTGACGAACTGATGAGATCCCCTTCGACACGACACGAAAAGTCTCTATCGTCGTACTCATCCCGCCATTTCCAGTCCCCGACTCTGTCCCAGACAGCAAGCAAGACCGCCCTCAGAGGGCATGAAGACACCACCGAAATCATCCACCCCCACGACACCAGCGACGACGACGACGACGTTGATCTCGAAAACGCCTACACCATGAGCGACTCCGCTTTCATGGAATACAGCAGCGGCGGTGGCGGCCAGATTCTCCGCAGCAGCCTTGGGCGCGCCAAGTCCACTTCCCGCACCAACCTGACCCAGCCCGCAAGCGTCGAGATGGACGTGCTTCGGTTCCCGTACAACCAGAACAAGGACCAGGCTTTCATGGACCAGCTGTCCAGCAGCACGGCGGCACGGCCCGGGTCCAACAACACGATGCGGTCCATCACGCCCAACATGCAGCTCGGGCTGTACGCGGATCAGCACACAAGCCGGCTGCCGCCTGCGACCATGCCCAGCCTGCCGCCGCTGCCTCCTGCTCACGTCGAGAACGGTGCAGGGGTGGGGGCTGCCCAGCAGCTGCAACAGCAAATCAAGCATCTGGCGTGGCAACAGGAGCTGCTCCAGCAGCAGCAGGTCCAGTTCCAGAGCTTGCAGCAGCAGCAGCATTTCCAGGGACAGCCGCTCCCGCCGCCGCCATCCTCAACCCCAGACCAGATCATGACGGCGGCGCAACATCAACAGCAACATCAACAGCAACAGCAACAGCAGCAACAACAACAACACCACCAACAACAACAACAACAACAGCAACAACAACAGCAACAACAACAGCAACAACAAGAACAGCAGCAGCAGCCGCAACAGCAGCAGTCAAACCCGTTTATTCCGGATTATATTCTGTCTGAGCCTCTTCCTAAACCAGGGTCGTGATCTGCTCTGTTTGGGGTTAATGTGTCATGAGTGCTTGTAAGTGCATGTTTTGACAAATCCAATTGCTCTGCTTAATTAATGAGGTTGTGCTTTCTCCTCCTCCATCATGAGCAAAAAAGGCCAAAGCCCCGTTTCTGGGCTCTTGAGAACTAGCTCTTTCTCCTCAGAAGTCAATTGAGTATAGCTTGTCTTCAGTCGGTATACCCAAGTCAATGCTTGTATGCCTATGCCTAGTATTAATTGTTTTTCACAGCTGTTTTTGTGTTTTGCTCGTATCTAGTTCCTTCATAGTTGCTTTTTTATTCAAGAAAAAACTGCATAGTTGTTTCGTTTAATCTGTCAAGCCGATATCACCTTATCATATGCTGTCTCAATGCACTATCCAGCAACCGAGTTTCTAGTCATCAGTCGAGCCCTTGCTCACTGTTAATGGGAAAGTTTTTTTTTTTTTTTTTTTCGAAAAAGGGGGTGGGAATTATATTGTCTAAAGTCAATATATTAACGTCCATGGATACGGACAGTTTTGACATCAACTCTTGCCGACACCGGCACTAGACTTGGCCTGAAATTGGGTAGGCCTCCACGGGGCCGGCTACGTCTTGTAACGCCGACCTAGTGTAGACCTGGCTAGCCAACTCAAGGAGGCCCCAGAAAAGGAGGTCTTGACCAGAGCAACCTTAGGCATACGACACACACCATCCATGGATGTATATATACGATCATTAATTATCAGCAATTGACGCACTTTACGGTCCGGCGAGTTTACTTTGCTCCAAATTTGTTGCCGGCCTATAGATATATAGCGCTAGGCTCAAATTTAAATCACTGAAACCCACACGATGCAAGTTGAGGGTCCACTTCCCTAGGCTTGAGAAGCTTCCCATGCTGGAGACGTGCGTTTGTATATACGTACAAAGGAAAAGTCAATTTGAGGATAAGATCTGCGGTTTGCAGCCTGCGCAGTAAGCTAGCGCTGTGAGTTCGGAGATAGCCTCTTCCTATTTCGCTTCAACGTATGTATACGTTCTTATATAATTATAATAAGCAGGCAAGCAGCATGTATAGGCATCGGCCGGCTTACAGATTGTATTAAAGCCCTTTGCTTTTTTTTCTTCTTTAAATTCTATTCACAGCGCAGGTTGATCGACCAACAAACAGGTTCATCTTAGATCGATCTATAGATAGTCAGAGCTAGGGGCAGGTAGGCCGATATGGTATGGATACGCGGCAATATTGTGAATACTGAGAATTAAATTGAAACTTCATACATGTGTAGCTAGCTAGCGGTAACTGGGTGTGGTTAATTAAGATTCATTCATGGCTGCTTCTATAATATTATATATAATAGCTCGCTTAACCTAGTCTGGCCGCTAACTCTGCACTTGCAATTAATATTCCAGCATGATACCGTTACCAAGTCTGTTGGGCTTGAGCATATATGAATAAAAAAAATACGTCAAGTGCGCAAACCATGGACCATATGTTCAATGCCATGCCAGCTACAATCACACCCTCTTGTCAATTGATCTAAAAAAGTCTACCAATTCATGATGTTTAAAATTAAAATAATTTCTCATCAGGATGAATAAAACAATCAACAGGAACCAGAAAACAAGCAAAAACACAAAAAGGAAAAAGAAAACAAGAGTAAAAAAATACATGTGTGCTATAGAACATAATGAGAAAGAGACAGAGACAGAGGACGAGCAAGAGTATCAGGACAATGTGTAGGCATAATACACTCCATGGGCTTTGAAAATTTATCAACGAGAAAGAGATGAAAAAAGGGTCATGTGCAATGTGTTCTTAAGGGTGAGTGTTTTAAAGCATTTCAAAAAACTGGCCCATCTAGAGGCGCTAAGCTTCCTCGGCTCTTAGCTCAGCTCTCAGCTCTCAGAATGCAGACGGCCCCGAATAAGCCGCAACCAGTCCAATGCCCTGATAGCTCGCGCCGCTGCTGTTCCGCCTCGTCCTGCTCAGCGAGCTCGCTCTGCGCTGGGCCAGAACTGAGCTTAGGGCGGATTCTGTTCTCGTGCTACTGCTGTTGGTCGGTCTTGTCGTCTCATGGGCTACAGTGGTAGAAGTAGCACTACTGTCATTGGTGACGCCAGATGCAGCGTAGTTACCATCCGCAGACACCACCCTTGACAGCGGCGCGCCGTCGCTCATGACCGAACCCCGCGACTGCGCCTTGTGCCTGTTGAGCGAGGTGGCACGGGCCAGGTTCATGGCTTCATCGGCCGTAATGGGCGGGCCTCGTGGGGTCTGAGACCACCTCCTTCGTGGAGTTGCTATTGTGGCTGAAGCTGTGGCTGATGTTGGTGGCGATGAAGAGATGCTGTAGTCGGAGCTGGACTTGCCAAACAGGCTTGTGAATGCGAAAAAGGAGCCAGGTTTGTTGCTGCCCTGTGATGGCGGTGCTGGCGGAAACGAAATTGAAGTCATAATGCAAAATAATTAAAAAGTTGTGCGAAGAAGAAAGAAAAAAAAGTGCGCTCGTATACAAGTAGGCGATTATAGTAAGTGCAACAAGATAGAGATGACAAGGAAGATTAATAACAGTAAAGGGAGAACCGGGAAAAAAAAAAAAAAAAAAAAAAAAAAAAAAAAAAAAAAAAAAAAAAAAAAAAAAAAAAAAAAAAAAAAAAAAAAAAAAAAAAAAAAAAAAAAAAAAAAAAAAAAAAAAGTATTAGAAATGGAGTAAGAAAGAGAAAGGGACTTGAAAAAAAGAAGAAGAAGAAAAAAGTCGCCAGAACTGATTCAATTTATATCGGCATCATCTTTGCATTTTGCATTGAGCTGAGCTCAGCAGCAGCAGCCAACAATGTCAAATATGGGGAAAAGTAAAAAAGTCACGTGGAACACTTCGCTGAGTCATTGAATCAAAGCTGACAAATCCATTTCGACCAAGCTGACTGACATCATAGTTGCATGCATTCCATCGCCGCTATTCGGGCCGATGCTGATGGCACCTCAACCACTTTCGGCCTTCATCGTCAGAGGCCGCAGTTTAGTCTGGCCTTCAAGGTGCGGTTTGTGAATGTCGCGCGACAGTTCTAGAACACTGGCCAGGGACGTGGCAGGCGTCGACGTGGCGTCGGTTGTAGATGTCACTGTGTGGACCGACGAGTCAGCGTCGCCAAAGAGAAGCGTCGACCACGTAGCAGGGTTGCGGACCAGGGACACACGTCCCATTGAACGCTGTAATGAACCCCGACGGTGAGAGTTTGCCAGTCGCTGCTGAAAGGCCGTAATAGAATCCTGGTCGACCTCAACCATTTTCTCAAACTGGCGAAATTCCAGCAGCCGCTCAATGAGCCGCTCGACAATCAGCTTCAAAGGGCGACTCTCGGGGTCCTGGTCCATATCGTCGTCGTTGTCGTCCAGAATGATGCGCTCCGCCAGCTGGGCCTGGAACCCCTTGTTTTCTTCTCGCAACCGGTCAACTAGGGAGTTGGTGTGTTTTAGCTTGTTTTCGAGCTGGTTGTGCCGTAATGCGTATTCGCGGGAAATGACTTCGGTTTGCTGCTGCACCATTTCAAGCTCGCCCTTGAGCCTGTCTACTGTCTTGTCTCGGTGCTGGCCGGGCTCTGTTTTGACGCTGCTTGTCGTGCTCGAGTTGGAAAGGTTTCTGCTGTGCGTTTTTCGGAGTGGGGCTAAATGTGCTTGTGGGACCATGGGCAGAGGGGCCATTGAGGATAGCAAAGCCGCTTCATGCAATTGTTGTTCTTCCAAGGAATGCTTGAGCTTGAACACTTCTGATTTCAACTGGTGTATCAACTGTTTGGACTCGGCTTCCTTTTCGGTCCACTCTTGTTGCCTCAGTTTCTCGTTCATGTTGGTCATTTGCTCTTGTGAAAGCTCCGTCTCTAGCTGGTGCTTACTCTTGCGCAAGTCCTTGACCTGCACTTGCAGCACGTCCACCTGTTTGGCCAGGTCGACCACGTTCCTTTCGAACTGCGTATGGAGTTGTAATGCCGAGTCGAGCTTTTTGCGGTACTCTTGAACCTGGTGATGTAAAGACTGGTTTTCCATTTGTTCCAGTATTAGTTCTTGTCGAAGCGTGTCATATGCAGAGGAGTGGTTGGGTGCGTGATTTGAGGCATAATCCATGTTTGCTATTGGAGAAAGGTTCATGGCTTCTACCAGGTCCGACTCCGTTATCGAGGACGGGCTGCTACCCTGGGGGTCTGCTCTAGGCGAGAATGTAGGCTTCACGGGTGTCGTCATCATAGACGAAGACGTGGATATCACTGAAGACGCCGACAGAAATGAAGGGTATGATCTTGACGAGGAAGAGGAGTGACTCATGGTAGTGTGCGGGTATCAGTTCGGCAAGCTCAGGGCTTGTCTCATGCTGGTTTCAAGAAGAAGGGTTTGATTGCACCGGGTTCTAAACAGGCGCGCGCAGGACTTGTAAGTTTGAAAGGGATGGATGGTCGGAAGGTGTTGTAGGTTTTTCCAAATTGCGCGAGGTGGGGAAGGCGGGTTATGTGCGTGGAATCCTGAGACGGTTAGTGTGCTGTAAAGAGGGTGCTGCAGATAAATCGAAGGTTCGGTTGGTGCCAAGAGGATGTTTGACGACCTGCGAGTTGTGTGGTTTGTTGAGTCCAAGGGATGAAGATAAAAAAAAGATGAGTATATATAAAGCCCGATATTAGACAAAAAAAAAAAAAAAAAAAAAAAAAAAAAAAAAAAAAGAAAAAGAACGATTTTGATCGTGATAAAAGAAGAGAAGAAGAATTTGCTGTCAAGTTAAGGGGCGGTTGGTGCTGTTCAGGTGGTTTTTTTGTCAGATATGTAGCGAAATGTCTCTCTAGCTACATATATATCTGTCTGTGGTTTTTACTATGGGAAAATCAAAGAAGAAAATAGGGGAAGATGATGAGGGTGTCGATGGTTGCCACGGAGATTCCTATACGAGGAATGGAGAAACCGATAGTGATATATAGTGAACAGGTCAATCACGTGTTATTAATAAATGATTATAAATAATTATAAATACTTTATAATGCATGATGTAAACAAATGTGACTTGTGTTTCCTATTTGAACATTGTCAATGTAAAACACAGTCTGGTAATATGACAGAACATTACACATTTCTTCTGCTGAGATTACCAATCACACCTTCTATGTATATACAACGGAAGTCACAATAGCCATCCCCCCCCCTCCCCTTCCATAGTAATCAAAAAATTTCACTCCAAACGGAACCCTAGGCGTTTTTTCCTCTCTTCTCCTACTCCCTTGACGAGAAAAAATATCGACTTCCCGACAACCACATCCTGCCGTCGACATACATACTTTATCTTCACAATGGTCAAGGTTTCCAAAGGTATGTCCTGATTCTGTTTCCAGGCTTTATTTCTGCGGAAACACAAGAAACCAAACTAACAACAATCTTCCGTAGACGTCTCTAGCTCTCGCAGCAAGTCCCGCAAGGCTCACTTCACTGCCCCCTCCTCCGTCAGACGCATCATCATGTCTGCTCCCCTCTCCGCCGCCCTGAGAAAGGAGTACAAGGTGCGCTCTCTGCCCATCCGCAAGGAGGATGAGGTTCAAATCGTGCGCGGTTCGTACAAGGGCCGTGAGGGCAAGATCGGCCAGGTGTACAGACTCAAGTTCTCCGTCCAAGTCGACAAGGTCACCAAGGAAAAGTCCAGCGGCTCCTCCGTCCCCATCAACATCCATCCCTCCAACGTTGTCATTACCAAGCTGAAGCTCGATGATGACCGCAAGGCCCTCATTGCAAAGAAGTCTGGTGTCAAGGCTGAGTAAATTTGGTTTTTTGGCATTGTCTCTTCCATCTCTTACTCTAATGAAACATGTATAAAAGCAATAAACATACTCAGCACTGTTTGGTGTCTAGATTCGTAGTGTCTGACGAGTTTCCTTGCGACTCTTTAGCCAGTAAGAAGACCGGTTACAAAGCGATTGAAAATCAATAATCCATTAAATCATGGCTTTTGCTCAATTGGATTTATTGTTTGATCTCAAGTGGATGATATCGAGAGAAGATGTTGTATGACGGTGATATCACCCTGCTATTCAACTCTCATAACTCAACATCATGATTATCACTCTTACAATAATACCAAAAGCACTGAAATGACTAGCAAGACAATCAAGTAAGCTCACGTTTAAATGATGTAGGAAATTGAGGTCTCCACTGAGGGTCTCTATAAGACCGACTTTGTAACCCTGCAATCTGTCGAAACCAAGTTCGATAAGCCTTGATCTTTTGACATGCCCGTCTCCTATCTATAGAGACTTGCAATCCTTGACCGTTAAAACCAACCGTCTAGACCTACTCATTGCGGACTATAAGCACCTCACCTCTTCACTCTCTGGTACCTGCCCTGGACATGGTGACGTTAACTCTTACTTGCGCGGTGACCATCCACCACCACCTGCCTTGCTACTCCTCACTGCCCTGCTGCATCTCCACTCTCACCTTACAAGATTCCTAATCCCCATAGAAACAAGGCCAAAAATTATCACCTTAACGAACTTTGTGACTTTGTCAAATCCCAAATTTGGCCTACAGTTGCCTCTTTTATATACTTGCCGCATCCAGGATCCTAACCCACTACCCAAAGCTCTGGTGATCTCACCCAAGTACTAAACTTGAGACAAGAGTCACCGTTTCTACTTCTTCTTCTTCTACATCTCTTTTGACCTCCTCCACTTAGAACTCAAGCAAACAAACCAAATTTATTTCCATATCCAAGAACTGCAGATAGTAAACACACCATGCCGGGAGTATTCCAGCTCCTGCCGCCCGCAGCCGACGCAAGTGAGCAACAGCAAGCCTTGCTGGGATCAACCCTGCCCGACGGCCGGAGAAATGGCGCAAAGGCAAACAAGACCGACTCACTCGCCAAAAAAAACCCCACCCCATGTTCCAAACCCGTTATTGTCCATGAACCCTTGTCAGACTCGCCGGTCTCCAAGTGCAAGGCAAACAAAACCCTGCCGTTGCACTTGCACTGGAACAAGTCGCCTTCGCCCGCTTTTACAGATAGGCAGAGGAGAGCCAGACGGCGATCCAGTTTATGCTATTCTGAAACAGCCCATTCAAGTGATAACACTGAGGAAACAGCTAGCGAAACAAGTAATAACGCAAACTCGAGGTGCAACAGATCGGGATCGCCCAAGCGGTTTAAAAATGTGCAGTCGTCGTCGAAGCTCGCCCGCCGCCCGGACTTTCAAGTGTGTTCTGCATGCAAGGACCATATCTTGAACTCGAGCCCCCTCGCACCAAGTGTATCGCCACCACAACATTTGAGTGTAACTCGACGCCGCTCGTCGTATGAGGGCTCGCACAAAGAGGCCTTGGTGGGGTCCTACGAAGAAAGCCTCTTATCGGGGCGGATGTCGGCCCCTAGCTCAGCGCCGGTCTCGTTCCACATGAAGCTGGGAGCCCTGGGGTCGGGCGATAAGTGCCCTGCCAAGCTCAAGTTTCCAAAACATTTCTCGACGTGCTTTGATGCCGTGTTTTACGACCATGACTTGCATGCAACCGGCACCCCTGGCCGTGGAAGTCCGTACGTGGGCGTCATTGACCTTGAAGAGTGCTACACTGCAAAGCCCAACAAAAAGTTTCCGGGCTACCGCATTCCCCGTACCGGCCAAATTCAAATCATTATATCAAATCTGCAAAAGACTGCCGTCAAGCTGTTTTTGGTTCCCTACGACATGTCCGAGCTCAAACCGGAACAGCGCACATTTATCCGCCAAAAGGTGTACCTCCAAGACTCCAAATCCAGCAGCAAGACCCTGATCCAGGCTGTTCATTTCCAAGTCGTGTGCCCGTCAAAGGGCAGGTACTACCTGTACGGAGACCTGCGGCTTGTTTTCCAAAACAGAGCCAGCAACGCGGACGCCTCGAGCCTAGTTCCGTCGTCGACTCCAAGCGGGAGCAGCACGTACCTGGGCATATCCCGCAACCGAGATCGTCTCAAAGTCGAATCCGTATCTGGCGGGTTTAGCACCTTTAAAGTCAACCCCCCTGCATATCCTCTACCAACCGCTACCAAGACAGACGAGAGCTCCGAGGACGAGGAGCATCACGCCATGACGCCCGCCCATATCGCTCCAAGGGCACCTTCATCACTTTGGCAGGAAATGTGTATCCGCTGCCAAAGCCCTATTTCTGCTAGATCCAGCGGTGACCCAGTTGAGGCTCAAGATCCCGCCCTCACCACACCTGCGCTCACCAAGCCGCTGGCTGAAGACGGCGCAGAGGCCCGGGTGATTTTGACTCGCGAGGAGCTGACGGCGCAGATGCTGACTGATCTGAAAGCGTCTTCGCTGGATGCTGCGCGGCCTTAATCATGGAGGTTTTGTGGTCAACCAACCTCAACCAGGGAGCGACTGAGCGAGTTTCTTTTATTTATTCAAATCATATATTTAGTCATACTGAAATCAATCTGAAGCATCTTTTTATTATCACCCTCTCATCCAAGTTATTTTCTTTTTCACTACACTGCGCAAATGCTTTTGCTTGACTAAGACTGAGCCCATTTCTAAAGCGTGGATATTTTGCTGCTTTACTTTGTTTGTGACCATGTTTATGTTGGGGTCTCAATGCTTTTTAGCGCTTTAGGGATGGCATAAGGTCCATAGTCGCACCCTTTCTATTTTCAAGCCCGAATCTCGTATTGTAATCTGTACTTCCTGTGCTAGCTCATGTATATTTACTCCAGGGCGATAGTTATAAGGGTGTGGGTGTGCCTGCAATTGAACCTTTTTATTTCTTCCTTCCCTTGATCTGCTTTTCGGCATTGGCAAAGTCTATAATGTCAAGCCCAACAACTGAAAACGCGCTCCTTGGACAACTGAAATCCTTCGCCGCAGGTGGGTTCGGCGGCGTCTGCGCCGTTGCTGTCGGCCACCCCTTTGACCTCATCAAAGTGCGCCTCCAAACCAGTTCCCCCGGAACCTACACCGGCGCAATGGACGTCCTCCGCAAAACGGTCGCCCACGACGGCCTCTCCGGCCTCTACAGAGGCGTCGCGGCCCCAGTGGCGGGCGTCACTCCGATGTTTGCGATTTCGTTCTGGGGCTATGATTTGGGGAAAAGAATTGTGGCCAGCGTGTCGGAGACGGGGAAGAATGGAGAGTTGTCGATTGCGCAAGTGTCAGCGGCGGGATTCTTCTCGGCGATCCCGACGACGGCCATTGCGGCGCCGTTCGAGCGCGTGAAGGTCATTCTTCAGCTGCAGGGCCAGCAGGCCGCTTCCAGTGGTGGTAAGCAGTTCAACGGCGCGATGGATGTGGTGTCTCATCTTTACAAGGAAGGCGGCATGCGGTCAGTGTTCAAGGGTTCCGTCGCAACGGTAGCCCGTGACGGCCCCGGCTCGGCGCTTTACTTTGCGACGTACGAGTACCTGAAACAGTACCTGACACCCGAGGGATCGAGCATGTCGCTTGGCGCCATTTCGTTTGCGGGCGGCATGGCGGGCGTTGCGATGTGGGTGCCTGTGTTCCCCATCGACACGATCAAGTCCAACCTGCAGTCGTCGACCACGTCGCAGTCGATTGGGCAGGTCACGAAGGCCATCTACATGTCCGGCGGGTTCAAGGCGTTCTTCCCTGGTATTGGTCCGGCGTTAGCAAGATCTTTTCCGGCGAACGCGGCTACGTTTGTGGGAGTCGAACTGGCTCGTCAGCTCTTTACTTCTGCTGGAATTTAAAACCACATCTTCTTCTAAAAGGAAAAAAAAAAAATAATAATACATGGATGTCAATAATATATAAGCTATCCAACTTTAATTAGTTGCCCACCTTTGGTTTTTCGCTTAGCCTCGAGTAGAACCCGTTAAAGTCAAGCCGCACCCCCAGGAACCGCATCTCGCCGTCCTCCTGGCGGCCCAACTGATCCACTAGCCGCTCCACGCTTTTCTCGAACTTGCTCTTTAGATCTGTGATCATGGTACCAATGTTCTGCGCCCGCTTCTCGTCTTGCCCAGGTAAGCCCGTCCCGCCCGCCAGGGCGGTCCTCAGCCTGCCTGTGACCTCATGGAGCCCGTCCACACACGTTATAAACACCAGAATGGCTTTCAAGATTTCATGAAGATCACCCATGAGCTCATCGCCACCACCGAGCAAGCCCTTATACGTGATCTGTTTCAAGTACCGTTTATGCGCACCTATGATCTCGTCCACGCTCAGCACCGGTGCCGTGGTCTCTGACGCCGCCTCCTGGTACGGATTACTGCCGGCCCCATTCAAGTCGCGCTGCAGCTGCACCCACGACATCTCGACGACCTCGTAGTTGATGTAGTACTGGAGCTCGCCTATGAAATGCAGCATCTCCCCGCACACCGCGCGCACGAGCTTCCACTGCGCCTCGACAAAGGCCACAATCCTCAGTGCTTGTTTCCACTCCTGGTCGTCGGTCGCAATGCTACGGCCGTAGCTGTCAACGGGCAAACTGATCTGCAGGGTTCCCGCCCGCTCCGAAGTCGCCATCCTGCGCCAGGTCCGGTTGAGCGCGTACGAGACACGCTTGATGCGCCACAAGAAGTTGAACACCCGGAGGTACTCTGTCATGGACACGCGATCCAGAATGACCGTGTCCAGGGGCTGCTCCACCCTGTAGTCGAGCGTGAACACGTCCCAGCCAATATCGCCGTGGCCCAGCTCCAGCATGCGTGCGTCCAGACTGCGGAGGACGTCGTCGCTGTCATATTGCGCGTTGGACCCGCGGATTGCTGTTTCTAGGGTCGCGGTGAGGTGGTGCCGAAACAGTTGCACTGCTGGTTTGTCCAAACTCGGGGCCACACTCTCCACAAGCAGCTGCACAAAGTCGCCTTTGCCCAATAATAGATAATCCTTCAACCCTTTCAAATGAGCGTCAAGTCCAAACCTGCTTCTAAGAATCTCGTTCAGGTGTTTCACCACCTCAATGTACGCTTCGCTGACCAGTTTCTCCAGCTCTTCGATGCTGTTAGTCCTTCCTTTGCCCTGCAGCGCGGCAATTGCCACAGCCTGCCGCTCTTCGACCCAGTCCTGATCGTCGCATGCCACTCTCACAAAGTAAAGAGTCTTGCCAATTTGAAACACCTTCTCAGAGACTTCCCTTCCCATGTAACTTGGCACCTTTTTGTTTTCGAGCAAAAATCGGTCCTGCCACATTGAGTCTTCATTGCCAGGGCGTACGAAAAACTCGTCATGAGGGTCGACCAGTTGCCCGCAGCCAATCCACTGGTTCAAAATGTCGTAAAACGGGGTTGAAATTTTAGGCAGGAGTCGCTTTGCAAATTTGGACACCATATCGTCGCCATTGAAAGTGTATCCATGCATAAGTGACAGGATCTGCCCGCCCACAAGTCCCTCTGATTCTTGCAAAATCGAGTGGATCAGCCGTAGCCCCAACGTAGCCTCTTGAAGTAAAATGATACACCGCCTAATTGTAATTCTCTTTGGCGTATTTCTGTCCACCACCGCCGATGACTGCTGTTGTCGCCTAATCTCGCTCTCAACCACGCCCACAAGCGTCAAGTACCCTTGCAGCTCCTCCTCAATCGCACTGTAAAGCGCCTGCTCAACCAGCCCAACCGATCTCCCGCCCGGTTTTCGTCCCTTGGCTTCCCGCACTTGCATCTGCGCTTTTATGTCTTTGAACAAGAGTGCCGGTTCTAGTAATTGGTTCACCAGCCCGATGTTTGGCCAGATCAGCGTGTCTGGGATCCCGACTGTAATCGTTGACGCACCCGGTTCTGCTGGTTTCAGGGCGGTCATCCACGGGAATAACTGTGTCGTAATGCCTTGTAGCGTGTACGGCAGTTCAGCCAGTATCAGATCGTCTCTCGATCCTACGTGCCGATGTGTTTGAGCCAAGATCTCGCCTAAACTCATCTGGCTCGCATCCCATTCTTCAGGGCGATCAGCCATGTCCTCGTCTGGGATCTCGTCGTCCATATGTTGTTGGGCCGCGTTGAACTTCTCGGGAATGTTGTATAGCCCCATGTATTTGAACTTGGAAGAGCTTGATGTTGTGGTGGTGAGAGATGGTCGCGGTGAGAGTTGTGAGAGACCAACCGAGTCAATGCTGCGGCCGGTACCAGTCAGCATGCTGATAAAATGAATTGATTCTGCTGGACTTCGTAATCCTGTATCGTCATAACTAAGCTTTGCAGCCAGGTTCATGAATTGGACAGCCAGTTCAGGCGTTCCTTGTTGTACAACTACTCAATTAGACATCTCAATCCACACACAGATCAAGCGATAACCTACGCTCGTTGTATACTGCATCAGTAATAAATTTGAGATCCGAATAGTCGCGTGGCCGCTCTTCAGTCTCTCTAAACCAGGTTAGCAAGATCAACTAGATTTGGTTGTAGACCTACTTTGTCGCGATTTCCCACAGATCCTCTATCAGGATATCCTTATCTTCGTCAACGACGTCACCACCAATGGTATTGTCTATTAATTTGCTTAACACGCGTTCAAGCCATGCGCTACTGGGCTGTGAATCGCTTCGCCTCATTCTAGTGGTATCTCCAGATGGTAGTTGAGGAAATGTGGGTGGTACGAAATCACCCAAACAAAATGTGCGCGAAGCTTTCGCGTTCCATTCATACGCTGCCAATATGAAGATTTTACGAAACTGTTGGAAAAAAAGTTAATTAATAAATAAAAAAAAAAAGTATTAAGAAATTAAGATCGTGATGCAGGAGGGTCCAGTGATAATGACTCTAGTTCTAAAGAAAAGAAGTTCAACTCGTTCTCTGCTGACGCCGATTTCGTTCCCTTCCCAGCTTCGTCCACAATGCGATTATTATAAAACTGGATGAGCGCCCGAATGGCAATCTCTTGAGAATGAGCATCATCCACTTCCTGATTTACGTCGCCGCCAACTAGCCAGTCATCGCGCAGTTTTGTTTTGCAATGCAGATAGATGGCAGAAACCAAATTCATGTTATTGTACCTCCACTTTCTGCCGTTGAAGGGGACCTCTTCTTTGAAGATCTCCAGTACGATTTCCCAGACGTCTTTCTGGTAAACGCTAAGCGCTTTTCGCAAGGTCTGAGGAGGCAGTTCTGCTACAATGATGATGCGCTGTGTCTTTCCGGTTATGATTCGGCGCAGAACTTGAACCAGATTAATTGTCGTGTAAAAGTACCTGTTTGAGAAGACTTTAACTTCTTCACAGAACTGCGCTTGATCCGGAGACAGAGGAGAAGGCGGCATTACAGGTGACGGTGTCGAGCCGTCCCACTTGTCTGAAAGTTGACTTGTGTAGTGGAAGAACCCTCTCTTCGGGTTATCGGGCATTTGCAATGCAGCTTCAAGCGGTGTGTGCAAGTAAAAGTATTTAAATACAAGCAAATAGTACCTGGAATCAAATAATAGCGTACTGAGATACTCGAACTTGACGACATGAGAAACCTTGTACCAACCGGTCAGTTGGTTCAAAACAGACGCAACGGCCATCAAACTAATGTCCTTTGCGCGATGTGATATGCTGTCACTTTCGTGTCGCGAGTAATAGGTGTCAATTTGACCTTTGGAAGAAGTGAATGATAAACTTGCAAGTAAGAACTTGAGAGCTACCAATACGAATGAATTGAGCTGGGAGATGGTTTCAATGTACAGCTTGTGAATGCGATCAAGAGAAATCTCTTCCTGACACCTTTCCTTGGACATTGCTTTCCCCTTCTCTTGCGCGGTATTAACCCATCCTCTTTCTTGCTGCATGAACCGGTCTCGCTCTTCCCACAGTTGAACCATCTCAGGTGACGTACGCACTCTATCAGCAAACAGCTCACTGGCCTCTATAATGCTCTGAGGGACATTGCCGTCGGTAGGGTGAATGAATGGAAAGCTTTGATTTGTCATAAAGACTGACTTTTTCACTTTTTGACCAGCTGCAATAGCTGGGGAAGCTGGTGGAGATGGTGCGGGAGTTGCAATATGAACAGTCGGAATAGGCAGCGCATTATTTGAAGTTTGCGCATGTACAGGTCGAGGGATTTCAATAAAATGAGCCATGCTTCTTGTATTTTCAAATGATTCTGGAAGCGCAGATGACGGAGGGACATAGGCAGGGTATCTAGATGTAATATCTTGACGAAATGCATGATAGTCTAATGGGGAAGCGGTAACCTCGTTCGAGTCCACTTGATCTGAGAGATTGTACTTTTTGCACATGTAGCGCTTGACTTTTTTCATCTGAGCATCATCCCCAAATAGACACATTAAAAGCTTTTTGAAAAAAAGAAACAGATTGCGAAGCGGCAAGTCTCCAGCGACTCCCCATCGCAATCGGCCAATTGCTCTTATCAAGAACGGAAGGAGCGGAGGATCCAAACCGTCCAAGTACTGAGCAAATTCATGATTATTTCGGTTTGTTTCCAAAATGAAATAGAGTATCGTTAGCGTATTCATTAGGTCCAGATCAATGGTATCAGGAAGATCTGGAGAATTAAAACTAAACAGTTGTTCGGGAACTTTTTGATTGATTTGTCGAATTAAGAGCTGGTAGAGCGGTTCAATCGCTCCATGCTTCCAAAGGAATGTGGTATTGTCTTTGATTTGTTCAAGGTGATGGGCGTTGGACCGGATTTCCCCATAGCACCCCGTTGCAATATAAGTACAGTATGTAAGTGCGTCGTGACGTGTAGAATCGTCTTCCGAATTAAGTTGAACAATGAGATTTCTGGAAATAGACAGTTTTTCCATTTCAGACAAGCTTGTCCATGCTGCAAAGTTAGTACTTTCTCCCGAATCTGTTTTATACTTACCATTGGGTTGCATCCTCATGCTATCTGATTTAATACGGATGAGTATGTCATTATCTTCGTAAAGGAACCATTCCTCAATTTCAGATATGTAGTCTCCACATTCGCTATACTCATAAGGAAACTTCGGGATCTAGACATCAAGCAGTTAGTAGTGATAGTCGTAATGTCAGAAACAACAACGTACAAAGTTATAATTCTCCTGACAGATTTCTTCAGCCCGCATGCGTGAGCGATCGTTACTGTTTCCTCTCTGACGTCTTGGAAGAGCAGTCTTGTTGAGATCTGGAAATGCATTTGGTTGTTCGCTCTGACCCGACTTTACATTCTGTGAGGCTCCGTTTGTAGCCGGTTCACGAATATGGCTGCTAAACTCTGCCTCATCCTTTGTTGTGCCTTGATCCGGCTCAAAGGGAATCTCGTCATCGATAGTCGGGTTGAATACCGGGAATGCTTCTGTTGACAGCTCAGCACTGTCCACAGTATTTCCCTGATAGACATTGTTCAGTTTTATTGACTGCTCGAATGCGTCATCTCTTAGACCACCTCTTTCATGAAGAGGGCGATGTGGAAAGGACTGTTCACTTGGGTCTATGACTATTGATACGTCAAGATCAATGGAATTCGTGTCCAGTCTATCCTCCATTGTAAATCGATCAAGGAGCCCAAAAGGCACACTCTGGTCTTTTCAAAAACAGGAACAAATAGCAGTCCCTCAACGATCAGCTAGAAATCAGTAAAGAGAAACAAAACAGTGGCTCAAAAATGTTCTGTAAGACCAAAAGACAAAGTCATGTTTTGTCCACCGCGTCCTTGATTTGTTCTGGTGGATCGCTTAATGCTCTATGGCGTTCCATTTTCTTCGTTCATGACAATGCCTACAGCACACAGGGTCAGGGTTTGTTTATGTAGACATATA
The DNA here is from genome assembly GCA_030556585.1 of Geotrichum carabidarum. Lineage (NCBI taxonomy): Eukaryota > Fungi > Ascomycota > Dipodascomycetes > Dipodascales > Dipodascaceae > Geotrichum > Geotrichum carabidarum. The sequence continues at coordinate 70,640 of JAKTUH010000079.1, forward strand.
AGAACTGGACAAGTCACGTGAACTTTAGAACATCTAGCCGCAGTATACATATAAATGTGCCTGATCCGCGCTCTATGGACCAGAACTAGTTGAAACCTTTTCAGATAAAAGCCTTCAAGTACTTTCTGTTTCGTAGAATAATGAAGCTCATAGAGTAGCAATGAGAGAGTATTTCTATACCTCTGGTTGTTCCACTTGAACTTTGGTCAAGAAGAATCTCACCGGGATGATCTAAATAAATGATAGATGTAATCCATATATAAAGCTCTTGAACAAATAGATGATCCGGCCGTTTCTTGCAAATACATCGGATCCCGTATTATTCCATCATCATCTTTATAATTGAATGACGACCTAGAGGCTCAAGTTTGCAGGTTTTAGTACTGAAGTTAGTGCGCGATCTATGTGAAACACTGTCTCTCCGTTAACCCTCCGATTGAAAAACCAAAAATGACTTTTGACCCCACAAAACGGATATGGTCCATACCAGAGATTTTCACCTCTCTCCAGTCCATCATATCCGATCCTTCCTTCTTTATTTTACTACCATCAACCATGGGTAGCACAATTCGATTAACGCCAGAAAGGATATCAACAGAAATCAAGCCATCGCTGCTGCCAGCGAGCTGTGGGCCTGTGTCTGCAGAAGCATACCGGGATAATCAAGTACGCCCCTTGGTGTGGCTGATATTTGGGGGAACTGGTGCTTTAGGACGACAAATCTCACGACTAGCTATTGGACGAAGGGACAAAGTGATGGTTGCTGCACTGGACAAGGAGTATAACCCAGCCGACTGGAGCTTCCATCAGGTGGTGGAAAACGAAGAAAAGAGCAAGGCAACTGGATTCACATCAAATGAAAACAACAATTCTATGCATTACAAGGGATACAGCTATTATGGAGGACCTACTATATCTGATACTAGGAACAAACGACCTCATGATGATATGCCAGAGGGGTCATCAAAAGCCGCTCGACTCGAGGACAAGAAGCGGAAACGACCTGATCCCTTTTTGTATATTGCATCAGAGTTTAAAGATTCATGTAGCCGCGTTGAATGTGATGTCAGGATTAGGAGTTCTGTCGACAATGCTGTACAGCGATGTATTGCTCTATACGGAAGGATTGATGTGGTCGTGAACTGCTTTGGATACGGAGTTGTTGGTGCCTGCGAGGACCAGGTAGATTCAGAGGTTCGAAGTCAATTCGAGGTCAACTTTATGGGACTTTTCCATACTTTGAGGGCTGTGCTTCCTTATCTCACAACTTCAATCAAGTCCGATGCTAAATCGACAGACAAAACGCATGGCAACGTACTGCCAAGCGCTGGCAGCACGATAACAGGCAACCCAGGACACATCATTAGCTTTACATCCTCGATGGGAGTTTTAGGTGCACCTGGATTTGGGCCATATAGTGCTACGCGATGGGCAGCCGAGGGACTATTGGAGAGCTTGGCAATTGAAGTGGAGCATTTAGGCTGCAAAGTGACAATTATTGAGACTGGTTTTGCTAAATCAGGGGACATGGAAGATGAAATGAGAGTTGCAACTCCGTGAGTTTGTTGAGCCACACATAAAGCGATGATGCTAACTGTTTTAGAACCGGAATTTTCGGACTTTCTAGCACTCCGATTTCGTCACATTTTGTCATGAAGTCTCTATCAAAAGAGTATCAGGACACACCAGCAGAGTACGGAGTTCAATTTGCAAAGCATCTCGACAAGATCTTGGCCTCTAGTACTGTTAAAGTTGCATCTATCATATGGGAGGTATGTATCTCATCTTCTCTTCTACCTTTTTCTAACCCCACAGATTGGACATTGCAAGAGCCCCCCTCTGCGACTGCTGCTGGGATCATGCGGAGTTTTGGGGATGAAGGACAAGTTACGAGGAATGGCAGAAGAAATCGAAGACTGGAAGTTTTTGTATGACGATTCAGAAAAACTGCGGAAGTGATTCTGAAAGACCATGTATTTATTTATGAACGTTGCGTTTGCATTCGGTGATAAATGTTAATAGCGAGTTAAGAAACCTGTGACTATTATGAAAAGAGGTTTGATTCTGTCTGTATCTAAAAGGTTGACCAGTTCAACAACATCATCCTTAGGCTTAAATTTCAATGTTTTCCACAAAAAACATCTTTTGAGCTCGAATTATTACTTTGGCTCTCTCTCTGATCAATTTTGACTGTTTGAGTCTACAGGGTACGTCAGTTCACGCGTGTTCCCTTCAGCGGTATACACAATTTGAGAAGTTGAGAATTTAGAGTTGTGTAACAACGTCCCACTGTTATTGTTTTGTTTACTTTTTTCTCATTTTGTGCGATCCTGCAACTCATCATCATCATCATCATCATCATCACAAACGCTCCTCCAACACACAAATCCTGATCATCTCAATTCAATCTTCAAGTTCTACATTTACGATCTAACATCTCTCTTCTTCTTCTTAGCATATAATAAAAAGATATAACAGGACAATTTCACAGTAATCTCGTGCAGCTCACTTCTTCCTCTTTTCTCACCTCCATGCTGCCTTGATCAACAACGAAATGGAGCCCCAGACACCTAAAAAACTTCGCAAAAACTCATCGAAGTATGGTTATGGCGATTCAGGTGGAGATATTGTGTCTTCCACACCTTCTCAAAAACTGCGCCAAAACGGAAACCCTCTTGGAAATTACGTGAGTGTTTTGAGATGATCTATTATCTCATGCTAACTATTATAGACGCTAGGAGATTGTATCGGGAAAGGAGGATATGCCGCAGTATATCGAGCTATTAACTGGGGAACCGGTGAAACAGTAGCAATCAAGCAGATAAAAATTGTCGATGTTGCCAAGTATGATCTGGACACAATTATGATGGAGATTGATCTGCTGAAGAATCTACAACATCCGAATATCGTGAAATATCACGGTTTCATCAAAACATCCGATACTCTCAACATTATATTAGAGTAAGTTCATGCTACTGTCGAGAATGCTAACTAACTCTTCCAGATATTGTGAGAATGGATCTCTCTCTAATATGTGCAAAAAGTTCGGTAAGTTTCCAGAGCACCTCGCTTCTGTTTACATTACACAAGTGCTGGAAGGATTGGCATTCTTGCACGAACAAGGTACAATTCACAGAGACATTAAGGGTGCCAACATTCTTACGACAAAAGATGGCTTCGCGAAGCTTGCAGACTTTGGAGTAGCTACTAAAATCACCAAGCTTGAAGAAAATCCCTCAGTGGTAGGAACTCCAAATTGGATGGCTCCCGAAGTAATTGAATTAAATGGCGCTACAACGGCTTCAGATATCTGGAGTGTAGGATGTACTGTTATTGAACTTCTCACAGGAAATCCTCCTTATCATCGACTCGACCCTATGCAAGCATTGTTTGCTATTGTCAACAATGACCATCCCCCAATTCCAGAAGGCATTTCTCCAGTAGTCAAGGACTTTTTGATTCAATGTTTCCAAAAGGATCAAAACTTGAGAGTAACAGCAAAGAAGCTGCTCAAGCATCCTTGGCTCTCCATGAACAAGAAATCACAACAAGAGAAGAGCTCAGCACCAACGCAATATGACGAAGCTGTGAAGACTGTGAGAAAATGGAATGAAGCTATAACAAATCAAGATACTTTCCATGCACAGAAGGTGAAAAAATCAGCTCCTAAAAAGCAAAAGAAAGCGGCGGTGAAACTAAAGACCAGCGACGATAAAGAAAAAGTGAATATGACAAAACTCGACATTAATCCTTTTGCTTCGGTCAGAAATTTTAGCGAAAGCAGGCAAATTGAGTTTCGCGGTATGATGCAGCGAAATAATCTCAATGGCAGGGCTTCAAAGAAAGCTGCAGAGTGCTGGGATGATGACTTTTGCCAGGATGACCTTCCTGAAAAACTCACTGAACTGGCTGTCGGTCAGAAAAAAGCTAAACCCACAAGTTCATCTTGCACCTCTTCAGAAATTGATGAAATTGATACGAAAAGTGTTATAAAGCATTCTGAAGCATCAATTGCCGCCAGAAATCTCAGTAAATGGCAAGAAGATGCGGCCTCCAACAATAGTCACCCTTTTAAGGAAGAAACATATGAAGATTTTTCAGATCTCATTGGAGAACTCGACATCACAAAGTTTCCAGATAGTGCCAAGTCCCAATTCAAGAGTCCATCAAAGTACCATCCTTCTGAACTAACTGGAATATTTCGCCATTTGGCTGGCCCAGACAGTTCCCCATCGCCAATGCCTACAGATACCACTTCTAAAAAAGTTCAAAAAATCAACCTTTCAGAAACATCCCTTTCACACCCTGCACCACAAAAGATTAGTCCTCTTGGCTCTTTTCAAGAGAGTGAGGCTGATTATGATTATTCTAGTATGTTTAGTGATCACCCTAATCTCGAACTGGGCATTCACCAAAGAAATTCTCTAGAAACTAAAGATATTCATTTTGACGAGGATGAAAATGATTCAGATGATCCGTTTGAAAATTTCAAAGAAGATTACAGCGAATCAAACATCGTTGAAGACGTTGCTCGTGAAAGATTGGCGTATGCACAGTCTCATGTTGAGTCCTTACTAGACAGCCTTAACAAGAATATTAACAAAGGAAGTTCTCTCATTCACTGCATCGAAGAGCTTCATGATATTCTCTATGAATTTCCAGAAACAAGCAAAACCATTATGAAATGCCATGGGTTATTGCTTCTTTTAGAAGTATTAGAAACTCATGTGAATGACAAGATATTAGTGCTTGGACTCTTGCAAATTCTACTTCTTCTATTAGAAGAAAGCTATCAGAGTTTGGAAAACTTTTGCTTGGTAGGCGGTATTCCCCTTGTTGCCCAGTTCAACTCCAAGAAGTATGGCATTGATATTCAACTTCAAGCCGCCAAGTTCATTTCCCTCTTATGTGACTCTGAAAAGTTTGGACGACCCATGTTACTTGCATGCGGTGGTCTTTATATTTTGGCTGATTTTGTTGAAGAAGATTGTTCTTCTCAACCAGAATTTGTTTCAATTGGAATCAACGGAATTTGGAGTGTTTTCCAACTTCAAGGCTCTACATCTCGAAATGATATTTGCAGAAAGCTTTCAAAGCACAAGGTTCTTAATTCTCTTTCTACTGTTCTTAAATATCTACTTCTTGATAAGTCTGAACAGAATCTTCTTTTGATTGATCGAATAGTTTTGATTTTTGTCTACTTTTCACAAACTGAAAGCTATGTCAAAAGTGTTATTGCTGACAGAACTCTGTTTTGCACTCTTTTCAAATCATTTCAACAACTTAACACGCAACAGCAGCTTAGCATCCTGAAATTTATCAAGAACATGTCTTCTCTGCCAGAGGTGATCCATGTGCTACAAAATGCAAATGCCATTGAGTTCCTGACGGATACCCTAGCTACGACTACAAAGGAAAGCTTGTTCAAGGAGTATGCCAATCAGATTTTGCAAACAATTTATAATCTGTGTCGGTTGTCCAAGGTCAGACAAGAAGAGGCTGCGCAAGCTGGAATCATCCCAATTCTACAAAATGTGGTTGGTGGTGATCTCCCGCTTAAAGAGTTTGCCCTTCCAATCTTGTGCGACATGGCCCATGCCGGAAGATTGTGCCGTAAAGTATTATGGCATAATAATGGTCTAGACACTTATCTCAAACTTACCAGTGATCCTTATTGGCAGGTCAAAGCATATGAAGCTATTGCTACTTGGCTTCAAGAAGAATTTGCCAAGGTTGAAGATTACCTGTTGAATGAGAAGTGCGCAACCCAACTCTTGGATGGGCTTGAGGGTGCCCGTGGCACATTCTTTGACGCTGTCCTTGATCCTTTCCAAAGAATTATGAGATCAAGCGCAGCTCTCTGCGGAATGTTGGCAACCACTAGACTTTTCCAACTTATCAAGAAACAGCTTGATGTTCCACGCCCGATGATGCGACTTAATTTGCTTAGGCTTTTGAGAACAATTCTGGACTGTTTTCCGTCAAAGGCCATTTTGGTAAGGCAGATGGGACTATATGAAACTATCCGTACACTTTCTGAATCTGATGACACAGTTCTGGTGAAGGAATTGACAAAGGATTTGCTCAACTTCTCCATGCCAACAGAGCAAGACAATCAAGCTCCTTACATGTCAGCCAGAAGCCGCACTTCTTCATCTGCAACTTCAATAAATGGCTCACTGATATCATTGAATTCCCATCCTGCAACGCATCATGCACACAGTTCAGCAGGCATCACTTGGAAGTCTCACCGACATGGTAGTTCTCAACCAACACTTCCTACATCAAGTCAATTAATGATGCCACCCAAGTCTCCTTCAAGAAGAACTAAGCACTCTGCCCATTCTAGCCTCTCCAACCCTTCATTCAATCAACAAACGCCCATGTCAAGCGGAAAAGCCTCTTTAATGGAGAACAGCAGCATTCTCACACCAAGTTCATCCAATTTAGAGAAACATGACTTTTTCCACATGTCCAATCCACCTACCTTCCTACAATTTGACATAAGGAGCCCAAGTCCAACAAGAAGTCCAACGAGAACAGGTAGGAGAGACACTCGCAGACCAGTTGATTCACTTAAGCTCATAGACCGAGCTCATTTTTCAAAAACAAGAGCTTCAAGACTTGACTCCCAAAATAGTGAGATAAATGGGAGACTTTTTTCACGAGTCCATGTTCATGACGACCCATTCCAGTGAGACGAAAGAAGCTTGCTGATAATTTATTTATTTCAGTTCTATCTCAATTACCCAATTTAGTAGTTTCATTTACTTGGCTACCATGAACGTAATGTAAATATTGATCGTAAAGTTTTAGGGGAGCCAGACTTGTTAAACGCACTAATCTTGCAATCCCAATTCCTCAAAATCTTCCAGAAGCTCGTCCAAACTGACTTGTGGTGCAGCTACATCTTCGGGGCCATCTCCTTCCTCAACATCCATCTCATTCTCAGCCACAGGCTTGGCAGGCTTCTTGTACAAGTTGACCGTAGTACGCAGCTCCTCATCCTCTTCAAGTTCCTGCAAGAACATCTCGTAATCTTGTTCAACGCGAGCAAGATCAGTCTTAGTTGTTCGGCTGTCATCCTCAATGTTATGCTCCTTGGCCATGCGCTTAAGCTTCCAGTTACGACCACGGTTCTTGCGGCGGCGGGGGAATGATTTCTTGACAAGCACAACATCTGGCTGCTGACCAGCAGGGAGACTGTCCCAGTCATCGTTGTTGAAGTTAGAATTCTTCAAGTAGTAGCCCCATGCTGTGTCACCTGGAGACAAGATTCCACCAAGGTGTGTGCGCAAGATGTGAGTATTGCTATTTTGATGCAGATCTGATAATCGGGCAACTTGAACGTCAGCAAGAGCATACCTTCCACGCATAGGACCCAGAGGTTCAATGTGAATAACGAAAAACTCAACCATCTGAGATGCATTGGTAAGAGAGTTAAAGGGTGATCTCCAGTAAATGGGAGCTGAAATATCAGCGGTTTCCAGAGTATTAGGATCGAGGAAGTGAATGTTGTTTGAGATTTTGTGGCACAGAACGACCTGATTGATGTTACTCAAAGAGTGAGCAACATTTCGTGGCAGAACAACCAAGTCATCTCTGCAAACGGGGACAATTTCGACTGAATAAGAGAACTTGTAACTTTTTACGGCAGTATGGGTATCCATGGAAATAAGTTCTTCAGATCGCTTGTACTTGACAGGAGCAACTGCTGATAAGAAATCAATCATTTTCAGAGCGTGGTTTCGTTGGTTGTAGTAGAAATCTAAACCGTCCTTGTTTTCTTTAATCGAAATAGTGTCCATGTGGGCGTTGTGCCGGAGGATGAGCTGTTCCAGGTATAAGAATGTTCGCTTGTGAGGGACCTTTTGTCTGATTTGAACGTTCGCACGCCATGTATTGACAGTGAAAGACTTGGCACAGTCCGGACATTGAGTGGCCACAACTACGTATTCAACCTCAAAGCTCTGTTGGATTAAAGTGTTGTGAATAGCCTCTCCTTGAACTGTCAACTTGATCTTAATTCTCCTAGAATGTGGTTCAGTCCAAATAAACTTAGCGTCTACCAGTCTAATCTTTGCCAGTCCTTTCAGTCGTCTCAAACATAGAGCTAGAAGTTCTCTACTCTCTGGCTGTGCTGCGATCCATTGTTGAGGGGGTTGCAAAAATCTCTCACAATTTCGGCAGAAGGTAACTGAAGCCTCTCTAGGGATTTCAGTAGTAATATCACAAGTCATTTTGATACAATCGGTACACATTACTGTTCCCTGTGTACCATCCATGGGCCTACCACAGTTGCAACACAGGACTGTGCAAGCTGTCTGAGGAATCAAAACTCCTCCAGTCTGGCCATTAGGATTCATTTGGTTGATTTGAAGCTGATGAGGATCGTTAAATGCCATTTTGATGTATTTATGTATGCAAAAAGAGAGGGATCCTCAAAGTGAAAGATAATATGAAAGAAGGAAATTCGGAAAAACTTCAGGATCCTATCTGAAAATTTCAGTTTTTCAATCCAATATGGAAGAGAGAAAAATTGTAAAATTTTGCTTTTACGTAATTTTTTTTTTTGCTCCCAGTTCATCATGTGACTTACCCTCCTTGTGTCATGCCTTTAAGCGCATCACCACCAATACACACATAGGGCAAGGGCTGTTCCTTTCTTGGGGTACGCTGAGGAACAAGTTTTGCTGATACTTTTCATCACTTTCTTCCTCTTCTCACTTCACATTTAAAACATACATTCCCTAACTTTGCTCCACTTGCAAACTCTTCATCTTTGTCCAGACTACAGTCGAATCAATTGGTTTGGTCATAGTTGGATAGCTGTTGCTATCATTTAATATTTCTTCATTCACATCTTTTTCCAGGACAAGTAAGTAGACTTATATCATCTAGACCCTTCACGATTCTCAGATAAGAGAGATCTTTCAGTCCAAATTGAATTCATGATCTATCCCTCCTCATGTATACAGAGCTTTTTTTTGGATTTGCCCTTTATTTTCCCGCAATCCAGCTGAAAAGTTTGAGACTCTGTGAATCGACAATACTTGATCTGAGATTATGTTACCTGGGCAGATCTTTTCAGCTTTATCTAACCATCAAGCGCTTAGCTCTCGTTGTTACTCATCCTTTCCTTGCAACCCGAAAAAGGAAATCAATTTGCCCAAAGGTCGAATTTTCGTTTCATTGAACCTGTTTAGGAAGATACCAAACTTTTGATTGTTGTGGTTTCTTAGGACAGTGCTGCGTTGGATTTGAGTTGGGAAAGTCGCTCCTCCTCTTGAATTCAATTATACTGAGTCGCAAGCACATTCACTCAGATAATCTTGCAGACTTGTTTAATCTCCGCTGGTATAGTGTCTCGCAACTCGAATAGTATTCAGCTGTCAAATTCCGGTTCGAATTGGAACAGCCTTTCGAGTTCGCATTATCCTGCGTTGCCATCTGGCGTTCAGCAGTTGTCGATTTCTAGCTCTCAATACGCGCCCAAGGGCGTTGGAGGTGGTGCCAATAACGGCCCATCAACTAGATCTTCTGAACTTACTAAAATTGTTGTGGCTCAATTAACAGTCCTTGTTACCACTATTCGACAGGACAATTGGGATTCAACTGTTCGTCAAATTAGACAGGTAAGATCTTTCTATTGGCGAGCGAACTCTTCTAATCTTGCAGCTCTGTGACCAAAACGATCCCGAAGTTTACTCGCGATTTATCAAGAGACTTGTTTCGACCTGTCTTCCTGCAATCCATTCTTCTGGCCAACCAAAACATAACAAGCAAGCCAGCCAAGAATTGGCCCTGAGACTTTTGAAAGAGGAAGTCAGTTATATTTCCAACAAGTCACAATTTGTTTATCGATTCTCTGACGCTGTCACTTCTGATACTGAACTTCTTCGGGATCTGGATCTCACACACTTTTTCAACTACTTTGAACTAAACGTTTTTCAAAGGACTATTCTCTTTCTGTCGATCAGTGATAAGTCGCCAGTTCTCAAGTATCGCTCAGAAGGTTAGTTCTTTTCTTCAACCTTTCTTCCCTTCTAACATTTTAGCATTTCACAATATACAAACTGAATTCCCCAACCTCTTACAATTCATCAAGGACAAGTCTCAATCTACTATTGAAGCAACACCCAGCAACTTATCTTTTATTTATCACCAGTTTTCCCATCAGTCCTTTGAGATTCTCCAAGCTTCTGACAAGAAAATCTTACTCGCTACCATCGTCTCTCGCCTGGGAACTACCAATCTGACTCCTGAGCTCGAAGCTGCTTACAATATAATGGAAAACACCAGAGAGGGTAAACTGAGCGCCCTAACTGGGCTGGTTAAAGATTATTTCGCAAGAAATCAAAACTACCCAGATCTCTCAAAATCAATTTCACAGCTATCCCCTCCAGCTTCTAATGAGGATTTTGCTGAGTGTATTAAACTTCTTTCGCATAACTCAACTTGGGATGGCAAGTCTCTTGGAACCTTCGTCAAGAATGCCGGCCTCTCCACGATCAACTGGGATGAGATATTCTGCTCAATTGAAATTCCAACTCAGATAAACGACAATTCTCTCTTCTTGAACCTGAACAGTCCTAATTCGCTCGCTAACATTCTGAACTTTCTCGAATATGCCGGAAATGATCTTGTGCCGAAATTTTTCAGCAAAAAATGGAAAAATATTGGTCTGCTGGTAGATCTACTCAATGCGTGTGCATTTCTTGACCCCTCCAGTTTTGATTTGAAGAAGGCTGGGCTACGTCCAGTTATTGATTCCCGAGAATATGCCAAGGCGCCACCTCAAGTTGCAACAGTTGCTAACTCTTTGATTTACCATTCTTTGAATTTTACTAGACTGATACAGTATTCTTTTGATGCTCTTTCACAGGATACAAGCAAACTTGGAGCTACCGCCTTTCTAGACACTCATGCCAAAAATGTTCCTGAACTATTTTTCCTTACTGGCATCTCTATTCCAAAGCCTTGGTCAGAACTTTTGGAAAGGATTATTTACAACTTCTTTGAACTTTTTTTGATGGGCCACTCTTCGAGCAGTCTGGTTTTTTATAGACTGGCTAGTGTCGACAAAGAATTTTTTGTGAATGCCTTAATTCAATCTTTTGCCCGCGATCCTATGCTAATTAACCGCATATTCACTGTTGCTCAGGAAGCCCACATACTGCGAGATCTTTTGAATGTTAAGCAATATCCAGTAGCACTTGAAATCGCTGCGCTTGCCGACAAAACCGAAGTTTTATCATTTGGTTCTTTTCTTAAAGAGAACTCCAAGTTCAAGAATGTTGAATTTGTTCGAGCATTACTAGACTTCTTGGAGGTCAAGGCTACTCTTGAATACACGCAAAACCAATCACCAAATGCTGCTTCCAGTCTTAATTTAAGATCTGTTGCCGCTGTTCTACAGCTATTGAATGCTGTGGAAATTCCCAATGATAGAATTGAGCAATACAAAAGCATTCAAATCCAGTGTTTGCAATCATACCCCCGACTCATCAATTATGGGCAAGGCTATGATTATGCCATTCTTTCTCATACCGGGTCAAATTCTTTTTCGATTGAGGTTGAAAGAGAAATGAAACTTTATTACCAGCAAATGTATGAACAACAAATTGAGATTCGCGACATTATCACCATGCTTCAGCGCCTCAAGCAGTCTTCTGACCCACATCACCAAGACGTTTTTGCTTGTATGGTTCACTCTCTTTTTGACGAGTACAGATTCTTTCCTGAGTACCCATTGAATGCTCTCGCCACTACTGCTGTTCTTTTTGGATCTTTGGTCTACTTTCAGCTGATTGATGGAATGCCATTGTCTATTGCTCTGAGATTTATCTTAGATTCTCTTCGTCAGCCAGTGGACTCTAATATGTTCAAATTCGGACTGCAAGCTCTGTTCGAGTTCAGAGAGCGTTTGCCTGAGTTTCCAAAGTACTGCCACATCTTGCTGGAAATCCCCGGCTTATCTGTTCAACCCCAATTTTTCCAGCAAATAAAAGATATTGTTGGTGGCGCTAATGGAGTGCAAAATTCAATCATTTTTAGCTCCATCAATGTCAATCTAGCTATACCTGACGAATCCATTCAGGAAGAACCAAAAGAAGTCATTCGAGATAAGGTTCTTTTCATTGTCAATAATATTGCCCAAAACAATGTGCAAATCAAGACAAAAGAGTTGCTCGGCATTTTGGACAAGAGATATTTTAAATGGTTTGCAGGATACATTGTCGGACAGCGTGCTAAATTGGAGCCGAATTATCATTCCCTGTATATCAGCATGCTCGAGATAATTGGAAATAAGAATCTTGAGCTACATTTCATGAAGGAAACTTATTACCAAATTGTCAAACTAATCAATGCTACAGACACTTCATCTACGCCTGAAAAGCGAAACATATTGAAAAATCTTGGGCAATGGTTAGGAAGTTTTACGTTGGCCCGCAATCGGCCTATTTTACACAAGAATATTGCTTTCAAGAAATTGCTTTGTGAAGGCTTTGATACAAATAATTTGGCATCTGTTCTCCCATTCGTTTGCAAAATTCTGGAAAAGGCGGCTGAATCAACTGTGTTTGTCTCTCCAAACCCATGGCTATTAGGAATTTTAAAGGTTCTGGTTGAACTTTATCAATTTGCTGACTTGAAACTGAACATGAAGTTTGAAATCGAGGTGCTTTGCAATACTCTTAAAGTTACGATGGAAGATATGGAACCGTCAGTCATTATTCGGAACCATTTGGCACAGGATGACATTGATAGTCAATCCCTTGCTCTCAATACTGATATGCAAAGATTGAGCATTCAAGATCAGCAAAACCATTTCCTGGAAATGAACAGCAATATCGCGGAATCCACTCCTGCAACCACCATTCCTTCCTTGACAACACAGCAACCCACGCAAGTTTCTGTGCAACAGGGCTCCATTCCAGGCGCTTCTGCCAACCTACCATTCAACGAAGCTGTTTATATTGAGTTGGTTAACCACTTGCAACTGGTGGGAAGCTCAGTCTTTGTGATGCATCCTGCTTTGAAGCGCCCTCTTTCTATGGCTATTGAGAAGACGTTGCAAGAAATTCTTCAGCCTATAGTCGAGCGATCAGTTACTATTGCAAGTATTTCCACGAGCTCGCTTGTCATGAAAGATTTTGCGTTGGAACCTGATGCCGAGAAATTGAGACTGGCAGCTCAGAATGTCGTCAAACACATGGCTGGTACAATCGCAATCGCTACAGCCAAGGATCTGCTCCGCGACTCTCTCAGCGCAAATTTACGTGCAGTACTTCTGAATCACGGTTATACTGATACAACTTTGCCAATGGATCAGATCACACTCGCAATCAACGACAACACTGATATTATCTGTTCAATAGTTGAGTGCGCGGCCGTTGACAGATCTCTTGCACAGATTGAAGAAATTCTCCAGCCAGCTTTTATCAGTAGGAAACGATACATGGAGTCTGGTGCCAACCAGCCTTTCGCTGATCAAGTTTCAAATTATGCCTTGCAACTACCTGAGCCTTTCCGTCTTAAATTTGGTGGACTCGACCCACCACAATTTGCTATTTACGAAGGCTTTGGGAAGCAAGGGGCCATTGATGCTGCTAGTAATGAAACCCAGTATGATGCTCAAAATGTCAATAGGGAACAATTCCAGCAACTTTCTTCGCTTCAAACTCAACCCATCATTGAAGGATCTGGAACTGAAGATGGAGGATTTGATATCAGTGATCCTAGAGCTGCTCAAATTTTGGAACAAGCTCTTTTGCAGATTCAAAATGCCATCGAAGGCATGCAAAAGATGTGTGAAGAGTTACCAGAACAGTCAATTTCACAGCTTTCTGGTGAGAGTCATATCAGACAATTACTTACACAAATTTTGAATGCAGTTGACAAGCACGGTTTACGAGAACAACTAATTGCCCAAACTTCTCAAATCACTGTTACCCTTTTATTTGCAACTGAGAGAAACTTTGTTAGGGATGTTTTGAGTTTTCTCCTGGAGGCACTCTGCTCTTTATCAAGCAGCACTAGTAAGGAGATTACTTTCTGGCTTTTATTTTCTGAAGACGAACGCAAGTTCAACGTCCCTGTGATGCTTTCCATTCTCAAATCTGGTCTTATTTCTAGCTCTGATTTGGATGTCAGCCTTGCCAAACAGATTAAGCTGAATCCTAAATCTGTGGTAGCTTTTTCCGTTGAATTAATCAGCGAAGCTGTCTTAGGGTCTGCACCATTTGCTTTGCGATCTGATTTTGCTTCTACCATTGAAGTACTTGGCGGCATTGATAAGGGCGATGATTCGCATGCTAGTGTTGTGAAGCTGATATCTTTATTAGAGAACAGTCCTATGGGATCTGACCAGTCAAGTGGCCAACCATTAGCTGAACAGTTGACTCTTGTTTTTGCTGAGTGGGTTCGTCTCATTCGTCATCCAGCGAAGAGCGAGAGGCAGGTTAAAGTTTTTATCTTTCAACTAACTCAACTTGGCATTCTTACTCAACCTGAGTATGCTATTGTATTTATTCGAGTTGCGTATGAATTTGCCTTGAAACATTACCAGCAAGCACCTCCAGAAGAAACACACCCTACCTCAGAAGAAGCTTTTGTTGCCTTGGATGCTCTTGCAAAGCTCCTGGTCACTATCATGAGCTCATCTAAGGGCAGTGATTTAGCAATTCGTTTGGCTCACATTCATCGCTTCTTGACTGTTATCTCCCTTGTCTTGATTGACAAGCATGAGAAAGAAGCAGATCATTTTAACGAAAAACCACACTTTAGATTCTTCTCGAGTTTCTTTTATGAGATTAAGCAAATTGAAGCTGATGACCTTGAGTTTTGCAATGCTCTCTATCTTCTGATGGCCAACATCTTGAACACCCTGCAACCATTTGCTCTGCCCGGGTTCTCTTTTGCTTGGATGTCGCTCATCTCACACCGCTATTATCTGCCCAAGCTTTTGATTATGCCCAATAACGCGGGATGGCCTCTTATCATTCAGTTCCTTTGCGACTTGCTTGATTTTGAAGGTGCATATGCTCAGAATAAAGACTTTCCAAAGGCAATTTCAGTCATGTATCAGGGAACTTCGCGAATATTTTTGGCTATACTCCATGATTGTCCCCATTTATTTATTGAATATCATTACACTTTGTGTATGCATATTCCATCAAGCTTTGTGCAAATTCGCAATTTAGTGCTCAGCGCATTCCCTGAAAAAATGGAGCTTCCAGACCCTTTAACTCAAGGCCTTAAGGTTGATCGGCTTCCTGAAGTTAAAGAAGTTCCTAAGTACGCCCTCGATCCTTCTGAAGATCTACAAGCTCTGGGGTTGAAGAAGTTGGTGGACTCTTACGTTTCATCTCCATCTCATGGTCTCTTGAAGGCCATTGCAAACGGGTTCAAGCTCCCCAAGCCTAAAAATGAATCTGGGATTGGCTTTGATACCATCACTTATGATTCTGCTGCGTTCAACACCTTTGTGTTCTATGTTGGGATTCAAGCAGTCTCATTCAATAAGTCTGGCTCCAAGGGCCTTAATGAAGACTCTGGAATAGAAGAGGAACAGTCTGCCCAGTTTAACAGAGACTCGCCTTATCTCTTTTTGCTCAGTAACTTGCTTCTTGAATTGGGCGTCGAGGGTCGCTACTTTTTATGCGAGGCGATGGCAAACCAACTACGCTACCCCAACAGACATACGCATTTTTTCAGTTGTGTCATTTTATCATTATTTGGAAATTACGGTAGCAGCACACTTGGATCCAAAAAAATCGATGTTCGTCATCTGATTACGCGCGTGCTATTAGAGCGTATCATTTGCAACAGACCACATCCCTGGGGCTTGATGATTACATTTACGGAGCTTCTAAAGAACTCAAACTATAAGTTCTGGGATCTTCCATTTACCAAAAGTACTCCTGAAATCGAGCGCATGTTTGGATCATTATATGAGCATATTAGTGCTGGATCTGGCACACATGCAAATGAGCAACCCAAAAACGCTACTTCCTCCAGCCCCAACCAGACCTAGATGCGATACTTTGTTCAAATCCAAAAAGTTCGCACTACATCAAAAGCACAGTATAGACTGAAGAGAAAAGTTAATGAATAACAATGCATGTTTACACTTAAAGACATCCTTGCTCCGGCAGCGTATATAGATTTCAATCTTATTTGCAATTTGTCACCTCAAAGACGCTCAATTGCATCTGGTAATCTGCAGGTAGAAAAGAAAAACCAAAATGTGGGCTAGTTTAAGCCCTCAGGTACGTAATTCAAATGCTAAAATTCTCACGTTATGCAATTTCTACAGCATCTGACGAGATGCACAAGATTGAAGTCGAGCGACTCCAAAGTCTTCAACTCGATTGGTTGCTGCTAGCTAGCTTGAGTAACAACACTCCCTTAGAACAGTTAGTGTCATTCCTAAGTACCTGGTAGCAGCTTTTTTTCAAAATCACTATAAGATTGTCCGCCTTGTAGTGAAAACGCAATCCACTGTTTAAAACTAACCATCATATATATATACATGTATACCATGAGCTAGCAAAGTTTGGTATTTTTTCATAAGAAGAGTCGTTGAACCTCCTTGCTCTCCCTCTTTTTTTTGCATCATCGGTTTTTTTCTTTAATATTCTTTTTAATTTGCTCTTTTTAACATCAGCATCGTCTTTTCTGAGACCCGAGCTTCTGATTTCATCGTGAAGGTGCGTAACAAAAGTCAAAGCTGGGTACAAGAAGCCGAAACTTCAAGAGACCCTGAAATCGCAAGCAGATCAACGGAGATCGATTGAATCTACTATTGAAAATTTCATTTTGAAACAATGGGAAGAACTCCAACATCTGAGCATTTCCGGCCCAGGCAAAGAGAGCGGTCTAGTCTCTCACCGTTTTCAGATCTCGGATCAAGATCAATCCCGGAGACGCGGTCAAGGTTTCTAGGTTCCCAAGCTGGGAGCCCAATTCCGAAAATCTCAGAACCAGCCTCAGCTCGTGGCACGTCACCTTTGAGGAGCTGGGGCTGGTCGTATATGCAAGCGAATGGCATTCATCAAGGTTTGTTGCAAGAGATCAATCTCCACCTCCATATTTGTGTTCATTTGTGCACCACATGATAGTGGGGCTTTTCTATACATGTCCCCAATTACCAAGATCAATTAACTTTCTAACCTGAGTCTACTAGATTTTAACACCCACATTCTGAGCTCCCCAGCAACCTCATCTCTGAGGGAGCAAACTGCTGGTCTTGCATCTTTGGCACTAGAAGAGGATCTGGATTGTGAGATAAATGCCAAGAACGTTTTGCAATGGCAGCTGCCGTCTCACGATGCGCAATTGTCTCCAAGTAGTAACAACAATTTGAGCACGACCGCAAGTCAATCTGCCGCAGATTCTGAATATATCAATAAAAGGCTTAATGAAATTACAGAGATTCAATCTTTTGGAAGTCTACCCGCTGCTGCAATTGTCAGCGAGACTGCTGACA
This sequence comes from Geotrichum carabidarum, assembly GCA_030556585.1. Lineage (NCBI taxonomy): Eukaryota > Fungi > Ascomycota > Dipodascomycetes > Dipodascales > Dipodascaceae > Geotrichum > Geotrichum carabidarum. Next base: position 88,134 of record JAKTUH010000079.1, read on the forward strand.
ATTCTGGGGTAGCAGGTTCTGACCCTCAAGATCAAGAAAATTCTCCTCTTAATTCAAGCTATTCCACCAAATCTTTGCCTGGACAGAGAAAAATGACCAAGCCTTTATTGACCTTCCAAGATTATGGTTCTATGACCGATCAACCAACGTTGTTGCCAGATTTCCGCTCCGCAGATGAATTTTCAAGCAGAAGTTCACATTTCGATCCTAAATTTCAGCCAAGATGTCCCTCATTTAATGGAAGGCCAGGGTCCTTATCCACACACATATCAACATGGTCCAAGCGTCTGAATAATTGGGCGTCGGAAAATCTTTCTTTTGAAAACCTTGTCACCGAGTGTGCTATTAAACCAATCAAGACACTCCCGTCTGTGATTCTCGGCACACTGCTCAACATTCTAGACGGCCTATCATATGGCATTATCTTATTTCCATTAACGCATCCTATTTTCTCTAACCTTGGTCCTGCTGGACTCTCCATGTTTTACGTGTCCTGCATCATTTCTCAGCTGGTGTATTCATTAGGCGGCAGCGCATTTCACAGCGGCGTTGGCTCGGAAATGATTGAAGTCGTTCCATTTTTTCATTCCATGGCTGCTAGCTTGATCAAGGAAATTGGCGAAGACAATCCAAAATCAGTCATTGCAACTACTATTCTAGCATTTTCACTTAGTTCAATAATGACAGGTATGGTGTTTTTCACATTAGGATATGCAAAGCTGGGTGCGCTTGTAGGGTTCTTTCCGAGACACATTTTGGTCGGCTGCATTGGCGGAGTTGGCTGGTTTTTGATTGTTACAGCTATTGAAGTGTCGTCGCGAATTGATGATAACATCAGGTATGACTGGAGTACATTTAAGTTTCTATTCTTGAATGGAATAACCTTACTTCAATGGATACTGCCACTTGGGCTTGCTCTATTATTACTGGTTGCTCAAAAATTCTCAAGGAACCCACTTCTAGTTCCAATTTATTTCATTGCTGTTTTTCTGATCTTTCACATTGTGGTACTGGGCATTCCATCCCTCTCCTACACCAAACTGCGGAATTCAGGATGGTTGTTCCAAGCTCCCGCCGCTGATGAACCTTGGTGGCAGTTTTATACTCTGTACGACTTCAAGGCTGTGGACTACCTGGCGCTGGTGCACACAGTTCCGGCAATGTTTGCGCTGACCTTTTTTGGAATTCTGCATGTGCCGATTAATGTTCCAGCTTTGGCGACATCAATTGGTGAAGACAATTTGGATATTGACCGAGAACTATTGGCGCATGGTATCTCGAATGCTTTGTCTGGGCTCTTTGGCAGTATTCAGAATTATCTAGTATACGCTAATAGCATAATGTTCATTCGAAGCGGTGCTGACAGCAGGCTCTCAGGCGTCATGCTTGCGGCAGCAACGTTTGGTGCGATGGTTGCCGGCCCAGAGATCATTGGATTCATTCCAGTTATGGTCGTGGGAGCCATGATCTTTTTACTTGGGATCGAGCTCATTATAGAGTCTCTGGTAGAAACATGGGGCAGGGTATCACGGTTTGAATATTTGACAATTATTGCCATTGTGGTGACAATGGGAACCATTGATTTCGTGGCAGGTATTGTTGTGGGTATCCTGCTGGCCTGCATGAGCATGGTTATTCAAGCATCGCAACGAAGTGCAATTAAAGGTGCCTTTACAGGCGTTGTTGCCAGATCTACAGTCCGACGCAACCCGGTACAGCAAAGATTTTTGACAGAGGTGGGTGATCAAATCTTTGTATTGAAACTGGGTGGAAATATCTTCTTTGGCACAATCGTGCGCATAGAGCAAGCAGTTCGAAGTTTACTAGATGATGATTACTTTGATCTGAAACCTATCCGGTATTTGGTGCTAGATATGAGCACTGTGAGTGCAATTGACTTCTCTGCAGCGGAAGCGTTCATGAGAATGAAACGGATGCTGGACACAAAAGCAGTTTTCATGCTAATAGCTGGAGCCGGCGAGGACAGCACGGTAATTCAGTCACTGAGAGCGGTTGGCTTGCTGAACAGCTTGCATGCGAATCCAGCATGCTACCAAGATGAAGAAGGAGGGAACTTCACAGAATGCGAAGATGACTATGAGTCGTCCGTCGTGCGGCTGTTCCATAATTTAAACTCGGCGTTAGAGTGGTCAGAGAACCAGTTTCTGAAGGACTACTACAAACACAGGGAAGCTCTGAAGCGTGTTGCAGTGCGCCAACTGGAAGTGCCGCGAGCAGCAAGCCCAACAACAGTCAAGCAGCTGGATATGGGAGTTGATAGTATCAATTCAGCAGATACGAGTAATTTCAATCGCGAGCTGGCTCGATCTCCGCGAGTTGCGTTTTTACAGCAGGTCGCAGACAAGACCGTGCACGAGGATCCCCAGGTTTCATGTGTGCGGTCGAAATGGCACGTCTACAAGCAGCCGCTCCCACTTCTGATGCAGACCTTCCAGACGCTCACCAACCAGCGCGAGACCTTCTGGTTCAAGGTTGCAGCTTTCTTTAAGCGCGAAGAAATTCCAGCCGGCACGGTGCTGTACAAGTCTGACGCCGAAGCGACGGGATTTTATATTGTAGAGAGCGGTATTCTGAGAGCCGACTATGATTTGAAGCAGGGCCAGTTGTACGAAACCATTTTGGCGGGGACGACGTGTGGAGAGCTGCCGTTTTTTAGTCGGACGTCGAGAACGGCAACGGTCAAGGCTGAGACAAATGCGGTAGTTTGGAATTTGGATAAAGAGGCGTGGGCAGCCCTTAGATCGCAGCAGCCGGACGGGCCTGAAATGACAATGGAGCTGTATTCAATTGCGTTGAAACTGACTGTGGAAAGGTTTACATCTGTTATGGCGTATATTTTAATCTCTGCAAATAGGTAGGTTTTTTTAAGTTTGTTCCCTTCGGCATTCAGGATCTTGTGGACCGGGAAGTAGAGTGAAATAC
>JAKTUH010000080.1:0-90635 GCA_030556585.1 Geotrichum carabidarum
AAATTGAGATGAAAAACATCAAAGCAACTATGACTGAATTCAAGTCTCGCTGTAATGCTGCTGCTGCTGCTCCTGTTGTGGGTCGTTGTTGTTGAGTCAATGTCGTTGACTTATTACATCATGCCATCATCGTTATCATCACCACCCCTTTTAAAAGTGCACGCTCGTGCTCTCAACCGCTCCAAAACCAAGAAGAAACTCTTCAGCATTTGCAGGCGTCACATCGTGCATCAAGAAACTGTCAGACCCCCCATGGCCACTTCCACTGGTCGTGAATGAGTAATCCATGAAACTGGCCAGGTCCTCGCCGTTGTTGTTGTTGTTGTTGACGTTGTCATTAGTATGGGTGGAATCGTCAAACAGCCCACCACTGCCACTGGCATCGTCACCTGCTGCGGCTGTTGACTCACGTTGGAACTGGGTGTCTTCATTGGTCCCAGATTCAGCCTGTTTGGACATTGTCCCACTTGCAGCAGCAGCAGCAGCAGCACTAGCAGGTGCAGTTGGGAACATGCCAATTTCGTCATGGTTTTGCCCTCCATCAGCAGCAACGGCTGCTTTTGACCCTGCACTGCTGCTGCTACTACTACTAGTGTCTAACTGAGATTTTTCCGAACTGGCACCTACCACGCTTTTATTATCCGCTGATAATGACGTGGATGCAGTGTCCTCTTCCTCTTCTTCCTTCACTATCGACACCCGCTTGGCGTGGTTCGCATTACCGGAACTCGGGACACTGGGCTCGTCGGTTGCAACGATCTGCGGGTTGGGCTTGCTGCTGCCGTTCTCACGCTTGACTGGCGATTTGCTCACGGACGTTGGAGATACTGCCGGGCCGCCGCTCCCTGATGCTGCCGCCGCCGCTGTCGCCGCCGCTGCTGCTGCTGCTGCTGCTGCTGCGCTGGCTGCTGCGCTGGTTGCCTGCTTCTGCTGGAGCTTAAGCCGCCTGTCCTCTGCCGTGACCGGCTTTTCGTACTGGTGGAACGTCAGCACCTCGAACCGGCCCATACCGTTTGCAGATACCGCCCGCGCTCGCCCGCCGCCCCGCACTACAGGCACCGGCACCGTGCTTGCTACATGGGGTGTTGCCGCCGCCGCCGAGGCCGACGGGTTGCTAGAGTGCTGGTCCTTGCGGTCAAACGTCAGAATGGACTCGTTCTCAAACGACGTGCCTGAGTTCTGGATCGGGTTCAGCGGGAACACGAGCTGCTGCCCTTGGCTTCCAAACGACGCCGTGCTTGACGCGTTGGTACGGCCTTCTTTCGGGCCACCAGTAGCGCTCGTTGGCGAGAACGTGGCGGCGCTGGGCGACGGCATGGCGGGGCTGAACCTGCTTACCGCTCTGCGGCCGTTCAACGGCGCACTCGAGCTGGCCATTGTCGGGGTTGCTGGTTTCCTGCCTGCGGGCGGGGACCCGCTGCTGCCGGGCGACATTTGTCCCGACTCGCTCGTGGACGACATGCGGCGCGCCACGGGCTGGCCGTGCGCGTTGGAGCGCCTGCGTTTCGGGTTTTCAGCCGCGTCGCCATCGACGCCCGTCATGGGCTTGTCCACGTAGTCAGCGCTCGCGCTGGGCCGCTTGGCCTCTGTAGGGAACCGTATTGACGGCATGTTGGGCATGAACGGCGACACGACGGGGGACATGAGGGACGCGCCGTCGTCTACACCCTCTACTTCGTTTATAGTCGTAGACGGCGAGGGGTACTGCTGGATCAGGGGGCTGTTGGGCGACAGCACTGCGGCAGACAAGTCCACCGGCGAGAAATGCATGGCAACCGGCGTGTTGGCATTGCTGTACGTCTGGTTTGGCAGCCTGGCTGGCGCTTTTTGCGCCGGCGACTGGGCTGGCTGGGTTAACGGCAGGGTCTGCGAAAACGACCGCTGGAGCCGCGGGCCAGGTTGATTTGGGCTGCGAAACTGCCGAGCCGACAACGCCGCTGCTGCTGCCGCCGCCGCCAGGGGATTCGAATTAGGCGCCGACGTAGGAATAGGGCCCACCGGGCTCGGCATGGACGTGGGGAACTGGTTCGGAAACTGCATTTGGAACTGCACGGGGCTCGGCTGGTTTGCGAGCTGCGAGACCATGGGACTCGATTTGATGGTGCGGAGGGCGGGCCGCACGACTGGGATCTGGCCGGCCAGACCCGGGGCCATTACCTGCTGGGGCCGAAACGCAAACTGCGGGGTAAGCGGCATCGCCATGCCCTGTTTCTGCTGAAGCTGGGCCTGTTGAAACTGCATTTGCTGGATTCGCTGGGCCTGAATTTGTTGCATTTGGAGCTTCAACTGTTGGTGCTGGGACAAAGGAAGCTGCTGTTGCTGCTGGCGCTGCTGTTGCATTTGGAGCTGCATCATGTACAAGTCCTGCTCGGTCATGGGCACGGGCATGGCCATGTGCTGCGGCATGACTTGCGCCATGACCGGTTGGTTTAGCAGTACGCCCGGCGGGAGCTGCCCATGTGGCACTTGAAACACGGGCTGCTGGAACATGGCCTGCTGCAACTGCGGGTTCATCATGGGCACCTGGACCATTTGCTGCACAGCTTTGGCGGAACCGCCGGACATGGCGTTGTTGAACTGAGCTTGCAGCGCCTGCTGTTTCTGCAGGGCGAACGCATTGGTTTGGGTGCTGTCAATGGCAGCGGCAGCTGCAGCCACGGCCAGATTTTGCGGTATCGTCGAGACAGGTATCGGCGCCTTGGGGTCCAGCTGGAAGATGCCGTTGCTGTCAACAGATGAGCCCGTTGCTGAGGTGGTGACAGAGTATAGGGATTCGGGGTTGATTGACGATGGCGAAGGCGTGGAAAGTGGTGAAGAGAGGGCGCCTAATGACGGGTGATGGAGGGTGTATCCCTGAGTAAGACCTTTTAGATTTGACTGGATTAGATTGAGCGACATTGGAGTATTCATTCTGCCGTCTGTAAGTGATTTGTTGAAGGCGTCCATGTTGGGCTTCATGGCTTGTTGGTTGGTGGCATTTAGCTTTTTGATGATAGCCTCCTCGTCATTGGATCGGGCCTTTGCCCTGCGGTTTTGAAACCAAATCTATCTTGTTAGCTTCTATAGCTCGTTATGATTAGTTCAACTTACCTGGATATTGCGGACAGGCAGGCCGGTTTCTCTCGCAAGGCTATCCCTTCTTTCGCGATCAGGTTTTGGGTTTGCTTGAAATGAGGACTCGAGAATCTGAGTTTTTTGAGGAGGAATTCGTTTACGGGTATTTGGGGCAGGGTCAGCTCGCGCGGCGGCCCCGGCATTATTTGGTTGGAGAAACCCAGAGCTGGCGTCAATGTTGGGCATGGATGCTGGGGACTTGAGGGCAGGCGCTGCAGCTGGGTCTTCTGGCGGGAGGTCGTCGTGCGCGGCGGCGTCAGCGGAATCAAATATGAGGTCGCCGGCGTCGTTGTCGAGAAAACTGGACATGACAAACGAGGAATCCATAAACATTCCAGACGTAAATTCGGCCGACCCTTGGAGATCTTCGTCGTTGATCATCAAGTCGAAATCTGGGGGAAGATCAGCGAACAGGTCCAAGGACACTGAGGAGCCGTTCGGGGCGGTGGTAGTGGTGGTGGTTGTGGTGGTGGTGGCATCGAGCAGCTCGGGGCCGCCGGAGGGCACCGTAGCGGACGTGGCCATGTAAACAGACTCGGAGAGCAGGTCCTGGTGATGGGTTGCGTGGCCAAAGGTAGACTCAGGGAGAACAGAGGTGGAGGGGTAGGGGTCCTTGCAGCCAGGAGGAGGGAGATCTGGCGGAATAGAGAGCGCAGCACAGGACGTCGCAGCTGACTCTGGCGTGGACACGGGGCTGGAGACAGACGAGGCTGGAGAGGAGAGCTTGGTTCCGGTGGATGGAGACGAAGTGGTGGATGGGTGGGGAGGGCCAGAGTGCAGAGTGTCGAAAAGCATCTATGGGAGAGCAGGAGGGTGCGGGATGGTAGCCTAAGCGACACTGGAGTTCATGAGGGAGAGAGAGAGTGACTGTAGAAACGAGAGTATAAAGTAGCGAGAGATATTGTCTAAAGAAGGAGATGGTAGGAAGAGAAAGTGAAAATCGTGTACGAAAAAAAAAAAAAAAAAAAAAAATCAGGGAAGGTGAATTTTTAGGGGAGGAGAACTGTGGCATCGGGGTGAGAACTCGACACGACAACCACCGCAATTTGAAAACCCCAAGCACCGGTTTGAATACCGTCGTTTTTACGTGATGTGAAATACTATTTCTATTTTCTCTCTATTTCTTTGAACGGGTCCCGTTGTTCTACCGGTACCTGCCACTACGCACGTTGAGCGCAACCCCCCGGCGGAATCCAGATCCGAACCAACCCAGCACCGCTTGTCTTGAACACCTGCATCATCACTCCATTTATATCTATATATATGGATTTTTCTGTGGGTGATTTCTAGACCTTCTCTAGTACCAAGCCAAAAAATAAAATAAAATAAAAATACGACGTCTGGTTCGCGCCAAAAATGTGCCTGAGCGGGTGTCTGTGCAGATTCAAGCATAAAAAAAAAAGTGCGCGCCCAGATTCCATATGGCCCTTTTCCCTCCTTGGCTGCTGGTCCTCCATTCGCGGTTTCGCTGCTGTTAAAAGAGAGAAATCAGCGTGTTCGCTCTTAGGAGAGACCCACACCCCTCTTTTACTTTTACTTTTATTTTACTTCCTTGCGGTCTTGTGGAGACTGACCCCCTACATTGGGCCTTGTCGTTGTATGGGTCCTTTTGAAACAATGCGTGCTGGCAGAGATCCATGGCGGTTGCCGTTAACCGTTAACCGTTCCCGTCGTGTTACAAAAAGGATCGGGTTTGGCGTACCCGACTCGGAATAGGTCAGGGGGTAACGGGTGATTGAGGACATGGCAGGTTGATCTGACTCGGGGGGTTGGAGTGCTTCAAAGGCATTAAAGCTTTCAAGGACATGAGAGAGATGTACGTGGTTCAGATCAGCCATACAGGGCCGGCAGACTGGAGGTCTCAAAGTAATTATCAGACAACTTATAAATATATATAACGGCATGCACATTCATTTGAACAGGTTCATATATGTCCATCAATATTTTATGTAGCGTGATGCTGATCTTGGACTATCTCTATGCCGCTTATTTCACTTGCTACTAAAGCACTTGGCTATAATACTTGAGACCAACCCTGACTGATCGTAAAGTATCCACTTCTTTGTTTTCAGCGTCATGATCGTCTTCATGTTCATTTTTCCTACATTCTTGCCTGATTAGAACAGAAACTATATATGCTGGACACCATAATATTACAGATAGAGATGGCTCATATGTGCCAAGATAGTTCCTAGATCAGTTGTTACCCTGCTGCTGCTGCTGCTGCTGCTGCTGCTGCTGCTGGAAAGAAATCAGGGGGGAATTTGAAAAATTTGAAATTTTCTTGCTGGTTAGGTAAGCCAGATCAAGCCATTTTGTACCACATTTGGTACAAAAATCAAGGTTGGAATATAGAGCAGAGATGTTTGGCAGGTAAAGTGTGTGTAATAGCCACTGAAGCCAGGCAGCTAGGTGATATAGTCTGGCTAATATCAGCTGGGTAGGAGTCAAAATGGGCGAAAATTATATGACAGTCATGAGGGAAGGGAAGGGGGAGGGAAGGAGACCTTCTACCTGATCTAGCCACGTTTGCTAGTACCATTCACGATCAGATGCAAAAGACTCCATATGTAGATTTCTAGTGCGGCCAAGTCTTATTTTACGCAGATAAAGGAGGAGCCAGCATATTATCAGCAAAATATAAATGTGGAAATTGGTAGTGGATGAATGTGTGTCAGTTGAACCTGTAGAAGCAAATGCTTGAGAAGCGCCGACAGGGGGCTTGAAAAAAAAACCCGAAATCAGCCCTATTTAAGAGCGCAAAGCACACAAATCAACAAAAGTAGCCGCCCTTTGATGAATTGACAATGGACTTATGGGCATATACACATTATCAGAGGCTGGTCTAATTAACTTACTGCATACTAGAGCATGTGAAGCAACTTGAAATGGCCTCAACAGCCCAAATTTGCCGTTGAGTTGTTATCATCAACTTGAAGTAGAGAGGTACGTTGGACCGGCTGGTTTTGAGTGCTACCATTCAAGTACTCTCGGTCCAAATCACATCTGGCTTTTGGTCTCAAGTTCAGCTGTCAACAAAACAGTTTAGTCGCGCATCAGTCCACCAACCCAGACTATCTTCTTTTAATATATATCTTTACCATCTTCATTTAAGGCTCTCTTGCGTGTATATATATACTTGATTTCAAATTAAGCTTGCAATAGTGGTGCTTAGTCATTAGTGATGTTATTGCGCATATGTAATTTATTAATTACTAACTGGCCAAAGCATGAAGAAACAAAGCCGGCCATGGCTGAAAGAATGGCATGCTCATCAGAAGAAGCAAGATAATGAGAATACTAGCCCAGATTGAAAATGCTACTGGCATTGGGTGTGGTCAAGCCCTGTTGCTGCTTTTTTCCGTATGCTCGGTGTGATCAGTGTGTGTTTGTAACACCCCCAATCTCAATCTAGAAAAAGCCCATTCCAACTGACTATACTCAATCACTCCAATTGTTAACCAACCATTTAACTGCAATTCATTTTTGACTCAAGTTATAAGCCCCGTATTAGCGGCTTTTATGACGCAGCCAAAATCTACACTTGGGTTTGTAGCTTGGTGTTCTCAACATTTAGCTCAAGCTTGTTACAACCTCTCTTCTAGTACTAGTATTACTACTGCGCTAGCGGTGGATTACAAAATTAATATATTGTTCTCTGTATTAAATGAAATATTATAAACCAGGTTCAATATGACCTTGGGTTGATCTCTAATTTTCTTATATTCTTGTTATTCTCATATTTGTATAGTCTTTGGTTTTTGTTAATTAGTCTCAACTGCCGCCGGACAAGTGAGTCTGGCGCTAGCCTACTCAGACACAACCACCTTAACCCCCATCTGGTTACTAAAATTAGCCGTCTCCAATGCCGCTCTTCTCCCCTCCAAATACTCCATCATCTCAGAATACGTCTGAGGCAAAACCGACCAGTACTTTGGTTTTGGGCCCTCCTGCCCAGGTACCGCTGTACCTTCACCGGCAGAGGCGTCACCAGAAGGAAAGGCGGGGACAAAGTAGCTGTACGTGAACTGGCCTGTGTTGGTTGTCTGCCCATGCGTCAAGTCGCGCACCGTGCCGTCCACTCGGACCTGGATCAGCGTGCCCGGCACCGAGATATCGCTCTCCTTGCCCTGGCCCTGGCCCTGGCCCAAGCCGTCGCGCTGCTCAGCGGCCACAGCGGAAGCAAGCCCCTCCTCGGCGCCCGCCTCGGAGTTCAGCTTCCTATTAATAAACGACGTATACACCACCACCGCGTTCAAGTAGAGCACCGACCCCACGGGCACCGGGTTCCGGAAGGTGGTCGAGTCCAGCGATACAAACCGGGGCGTGCTGTGGGAGAACGCCGCGGCGCAGGCGTATGCCAGCTCAAAGGTCTGCCGGAGCAGGTAGCCGCCAAAGATCATGTACGAGTGCCGGTTGCGATACTGGGGCTGCATCATTGCGGTCGACGCAATGTGGGTCTCCTGCATGAGGGCCACGCCGACGTCAGCCGGGCTGGTGGTGGTGGCGGGGGAAAGCATCGGCGGCAGCTCGCGGGCGGAGCGGATGTCGGAGTACGTGGGGGCGCGGTTCGGGTCCGGGCGCTGCTGCAGCCACATCTGATGGATGATGTCCGACTCCTCGTCCGAGGGCGTCGCGTGGATCAAAGCGGTCTTGGACGCCTCGACCTTCTTCCTCTTGTTGTACATTTCCGCGCGCTCAAAGTCGGCTTTTTCGGCGTCGGTTTGCAAGGCCAGTTTGTTGATGGCAAACGATTTCTTGGTGTCGGGGTCGCGGGCCACGAATGTGAAATTGGCAGTCAAGAACACGTTTTCCTCCTTCACGTCGCCGGGGGCCAGCGTCGAGTCCCGGGCAAGGTCGGCTGTGTGGGTGGCTGCCTTGATGGTGATTTCCATGGACGAGCGGCCAGTCCACGTGACGTTGCCGGACAACGTCACGTTCAGCTCTGCGATCGAGTCGAGCCGTTTCTTCATGTAAATGCGGTCGACCGAAGCCGTCACAATGACGGGCTGCGCGGGCGAGCAGTGTTTATACGCGATAACTCCCGCCAAGGCATCCAGGTCCTGAAAGATCTGGCCTATTCTCAGCCGCCCGTATGCGTTGATGTAGGCATCAAGGAACCACTGGTCATTTTTAAACGGCAGGACCACGTACGAGAACGATTCCTTTGGGGACTTTTCCCCCACGGCCTTTGTGCCCACCTCCGTGTACGAGTACGACTCCAGCGGCATATCCTGGGGCGTGAGTTTGCCTGCTTTGATGTCTTTGCTATGCTGTTTCACCCATTCCTCTTTCTGTTTTTCGCGGGCGCGGAGCGCTTCGAGCCAGGTCGTGGTGCGGCGCATGGGCGAGATGACGGACGGCGAGGCGACGGCCTGGAACAGGTCCGGCTGGTTCTCGTGGTCGTTGCATCTTGGTACCGAGGCTGAAAACAGCCGAATTGAAGATTTAAACGGGACCTGGGCCAGGCGAAGCGACCGTACTGAAAGCATTTTTTTTTTTTTTTTTTTTTTTTTTTCTTGTATTTTCTCGTTCTTTTTCAGCAGTGATTGGCGATGTTTGGCACTGTTTGGCAGTGACTCAGATGTGAGTGGCTGTGGTGCGTATTAGTAGGTAAATTGACAAATAAATCAAAGAAGTACAGCAGATCTCAATGTATTTATTGTCGTTGGCCCTTCCAAGATCCGGATCCGATTCAATGAAAAAGACACGAATAATGACCGGGATTTGAATGGTTAGTTTGTTTGGTGGAGACAAAAACCGGGCAATGTTGGGAAGGGAAAAAACAAGACTTGCTTGTTATGTAAGGCTGAGTAAGGTCTGACAAATGATTACATAGCAGTTACATGATTGATTTGATTTCACTTCTGTCTCGCCAACTGGTGCAAAATCAAAAGCCACAATACAAAGCCACAAGCCACGGAACTAAGGCAGTCGACCGTGAAGCAGTATTAAATTTATAATTGACCAATGCCAAGAGTGCGATAACGCTTCTTGACTGGTTCAACATAAATCTCTTGAGGACTAACTCTAGTCATGGCTTTAAGCTTCTTGTGTGCCACCACTTGTTTCACAAAATCATTTGACGTCTGCACATAATACTGTGGCTTATAATCATTGCGATCAGTTTCTGATCAACAAAAAACGTGACATCCCCCCACATGTATGTATGAGCAATTAATTGACGTTAAAAACAGCCCGATCGAAAACCCGGTCTACTCCGACCGACCGACCGACCGACTACTCGCGATCAACCACCAACCAACCGACATCGCCAGCATCGGCATCATCGGCATCATTTACTTTCAACATTGCAGTCAACAATAATTCCTTCATCACCAGCAATTTATATATAGATGAAATCATGGTGAAATGTCAAATCCACGTGCATCCATGGCCTTGGTTACTGAATCATCATCATCTTCCACATGGATATATCTACAGCTGGTTTCATCACGTGCACACTCGTCATCAGTCATATCCATAGATATAAATGGACCAATTTCCCCTTTTGATCAAAAACAAGAAAATATTTTTGTGGCTGCGTTACTAAGTAATGAGGTAATCACTGCCTTACCCAGCTGTATATATACGTACCCAGCCCATATATGGCAGAGGAAAAAAAAGCTCATCGCACAGATTCCTCTTTGGGACAAAAGAACCCCCCCCCAGCAAACTGAAACTAACATGGGATTTGTAATGAACCTTTTTTTTTATTTTTTCTATAGTCATGAAAAAAATACGAAAATAAAAAAATTAAAATAAATAAATTCCTTTCTCTCTCTCTCTCTCTCTCTCTCTCTCCTTGCTTCTCCAACTACATCTTGAACAATGTCTCGACAGTTGAGCGTATCACACTTTATCGACAACCTCAATAGTATCGACTCTATTGACGATTCAATCGACTACTCAAGCACTTCCATCAGCACACTCGAAGGCGCAACCTCGGCCCACCACGCAGCCCAGCAACAGCAGCAGCAGGATGAGGACCTGTCCATCTTTTCAAACACGCATTTCTTCGACTTTGACATGGGCTGCTCGACGGATATAGCCGTGTCGGTCGACGATCTGCTCATGCAGCAGGAGAAACAGCTCCAGTCCAAGTTTGGTGCGTCTCCAGCGGCACAGGTAACTCCGTCGGGATCCTCTTCGTCAACGTCGCCAAGCTTTCAGGATAGCTTTGAGCTGCAGTTTGATACACAGCAGCTGGAGGACCTGCAGCAGTTCTCGCTGGCGAATGAACTCCTTCCAGCAGATGCATTCGTGGCCCCGGCGGAACCGATACAGAGCACCAATAAGAGAAAAATGGTGTCCACAGTCCAGCAGCAGCCCCGGCTGCTGCCGGCAGTGGCTCCGGCGGCACCTGAGTTTGCAGAGCCGGCACCCAAGAGGCGGAAAGCCTCAGTTGTGCCTGCTGCCTCTGCCTCCACACCAGCCGCCACCGCTACAGCCCCCATAGACGAGTCGGCCATGACGCCAGCTGAGCGGGCGCTTGCCGAAGAAGATAAGCGGAGGCGCAACACAGCTGCCTCTGCTCGGTTCCGGGTCAAGAAGAAGATGCGCGAGCAGCAAATGGAGCGGGCGGCGAAAGAGCTTCAAGAAAAGGTGCAAACGCTCGAAACCAAAATCATGCAACTTGAAATGGAAAACAAGTGGCTCAAGAACCTGGTGGTTGAAAAGAACGAGGCGCGCGACATTTCGGACTTGCTGGACATGAAGACGAAAATCCTGGCGTCGACAATCAAGACCGAAAAGAGCTGAACCTAGCGCGCAGGCCTAGGGCGAAGTAAGCATGCAAAGCCGCCTTTATTTTGATGACACTAGTGAGGGAGAGCGCAACACAGTTGTGATTGGCAAGCTTTTCGTTTGCAGAAGGACCCAGATGATGACTTTTATGAAACTATACATCAAGCAGAGGATAGACCTTTTTTTTTTTCATGTATTGGAATGTATACAAATGGACATTTGTAGACTGTGCGATTCTAGAGCCAGGCTGCAGACACTAATACGATACAAGACTTTATACACAATGGTACTGGACTGAACCAGATTAGTAGACCTCATGGTGCGAAGCTGATGTCGCCAAATATAATAATAATGGGCCATTGAAAAACTGCTTTACATAAAAGTATGGCCAGCATGTGGATGGAATTGCCAAACTTGTCGACATCTCTCGGCCATGTCCATATGTTCTCTCCAATTGATTGTCGAATCCACAACGCAACTGAACAAGGCAAAAAGCGGTGGGTGGACACACTATATATATATATATATATATATATATATATAAACCTTGGATACAGCGATTCTTGAACGCCAACATTATGGGGACCAATACTGAACAACCTTTGAATTGAGAGCGCGCCTTCAGTACGTTTACGGGTCACAGTGGGTTGTTCCCTTCTAATAAGGGCATTGTCCCGTCTTGCCGGCCTGGGCCATTAGTGGAACTCCATATATATACATATATATATAGATGTCTTTTCTCGGCTTTGGTCATGCACACACTCGGAAAAAAAAAAAAAAAAAAAAAAAAATGGTGTCGTTGTCTATAGAAATGTCGGTGGCCAGTGTTGTTGGATCGGATATCGGAAAGCTTCTTTCGTACGTAAGGAATTCAGGACACCGACACTTTTTTTACCATCTATATATTATACAGGCCGGCTGGATGCTAGCTATTAACCTCATATGTGGTATACGCATGCGCAAAGCATGCAGTTTTCGAGATATCCGCGCGGGTATTTATTTTTACTATAGATACTTGAGCCATTTTAGAGTTATAAACTATCGTAACTGCCATGGACGGTTTGCATGCGGCCACTTGAATTCCGGATCCGATAACATGTCTTTTGGTTGATACTGAATTCATGAAAAATTGAGTTTGAGCTTGCAGGACGTATACAAAGTCAGCAAGCCACAAATACTATTCAGTTCATATATGGTCTTCTGCTGCTGTTGAATTCACCTAAATGGGCTGGAGCAGGGCTGGAGCAGGGCTGGAGCAGGGGAGAAGGAACAATCACGTTGTTGACCAGGGGCAGCAGGAGCGGGAACTTCTACTGGCGTGGTTGCCTTGCCTTGCCTTGTCATTCTCATATCCAGGTTTGAATAATATTGGCAATGCTAGCAAATCATAGGTTGATGGATCAAAACTTGGGGGCAGAAAAAAAAAAATTCCCCCCAAAGGCAGGGAAGACCAGAGATCTGAAATAGGACTGGGCAAGCCCTTGATCCTTTTCACCTGAAAAAAAAAAAAAAAAAAAAAAAGGATGGAGTGACTGCATATGACATCGTTCAGTGCTTTCCCTCAAGGAATTGGTTTGTTCCGTCAATAATCGATTTTGGTCCTTCAACATGCGAATATGCAAACTAGTTTGATTCTGATTTTTCCTGCGACTGCCTTTGACTGGAATTAAGACTTCTTGTCAGATCTGTAATCACTGCTGCATACATAGCGTCGTTAGAAGCAATCGGCCCAGGACCGCTCGTCATAAGATGCTCTCTCATTTTGACTCGATACTCCAAAAACTCCGGGGGGTAGGAGGGGATCTGGAAAATCTCATGCTTGAAAAGGCTGCAATCATTGCATAAACCGGATTCAAGCATTGCTGCTACATCTTGGACAATGACGGACCTCAGCCAAATTCATGGGGCTTGTAGACATTTTATTCCACTCCCTGTCTGGCTCAAGAGACATGACAGACTTGGGTGGGCGTTTTTCAATGGTATGACGCTCCAGTTTGTGCACAAATCCGTTCCATGGCCCTCAATTCTTCAGCAGAGTACTCCCTTGGAACGCCCGGTTTCGGGGTCTGCTCCATCTATAACAGCGACATTAGATTCGCACTCTGGGATCTGCTAATGCTTCAATTTGCTTAAGTGTTTTGGGCATGTATGGGCAACTCAAGGCCCCTTGAATGGCTTGGTTTCTTACTTCTGTGTCCATCGGCATCTTTTTTAGTACCTAAAAGTTTCAATGGAATCAAGAGAATTACCAGCATTTAGTAAGATCTGTGTCCAACCCGTTCTCAAATGGGTGACTCTACTCGGTTGAAGTAAGCAAGTATCAAGCAGCTTGATATATATGTTCCATATCACTAAAAAAAGAGGTGCTATTTCAAACCAAGAGAACAAGTTAATATGATAAAATCGCGACATTTGACCCTTGCAACGAAAGAAATGCTCGAAAGGATAAGAACCAGATCAAAAAAAAGATTAGACTTAACCTGTTAAAAAAAAAACGAAATTCACCTTTTTGAAAATATAACTGATCTATAGCTTCACTAAACTCTACTGTACATATCTATTTCAATCCTCCATGGAAACATCTACCCTCTCCTTGGACCCACCGGTCTCCTCCTTTTGCTGCTTGGGCTCACCATACTCGCTAGGCTCACCATGCTCGCTAGGCTCATTACCTTGACTAGATTCAGCTGGGTCAGACTTGGCACCGCCATGATGGGTCCGCCGCCTTCTTTTCTTCTTCTCTCCTTCGCCATCTTCATCACCGTCCCCATTCAGTTTCGATCCTTGCTGCTTTTTCGTTGCAGTAGTCGCAGACGGGGTCTTCTTCTTCTTGATGCTTAAAGGGTTTGGCTGCTTCGGTCCCTTTTTGACCTTCTTCTTCTCTTGTTGCCCTTCTTTATCCCCATCATCACCACTGCCCTCCCCTTCACTGTCGCCATCACCTTCACTCGCCTCTCTCTTCCTCTTATCACCCCCTACGCCCACGCCATTCAGTCCACCCACAAGCTTAGCCGCCTCAATCCTTTCCCGCTCCCTCACCGTCGCCTCCGACATCGGTTCCATGATCATGACCGACCTGCTCAAGTAAATCAAGGGCACGGCCGGCACCTTTCTTAGGCGAGCTCGCAGCTTGGTCTTTTGGGTCGCAACAAGGTAGCGGTGCTTGTTTTGAAGGTTGTGAACAATGACGGAGTAGAGGCAGTCGTGAGGTTTTAGTGTTCCGATTTCCGGTTCTTTCGTCTTTTTGGGTTTCTTCTTGGCAGCCTTGTTGTCGTTATCGTCTTCGTTGTCGACCTTAGCGGCCTCCGCAGTAGCAGCAGCAGCAGCAGCAGCAGCAGCTTCGACTGCCGCTTTCCCTTTCGGCGCAGGCCGGTGGCCACACCGTCTCCGTTCCATCCCTTTTGCAATTGCAATCGCTTCTTCATTTCCTGTTTTATAAAGCGCTTCCATACAGCACTGCGTGATCATCATCTTGATTCCACCTTGGACCTGTGCACCTCTTTCCTCTCTTCTCCCTCTTTCACCACTTCCACCTCTTTCATAGTCATGGTGGCCGCCCTGCTCCCACTCAGGCCCGCCACCCTGCTGCTGCACGGTCCGTAGAAGAGCCTTCTCCAAGTCCAATTTGCACCGTACGGCTTCCAAAACAATCTCGTCGTCAACTAGGATCTGGTAGGGGGTGCGGAAGTGGAAGTTGAGGTGGAGGTAGGTGAGGTGTTTGCGGTAGGTCTTGGCACGTTTCTGGCGCATTTTTCTTTAATTATAACCAGCAAATATGCACAATTTAAACCCTTGAAGAAATGAACAAAAAAATGCAAAAACAAGATGCGTGTAGTAATAAGAAGAGAAAAACTAATGGAGGAGAGAGGGTTGAACTGAAGGATGTGGAGATGGATCAAAGATGATGAAAATAAATGAAAAATTTAAAACTCCCAATTTGAAGGGTTGGGGTATCTGCCGTTTCTGGATAGAACCGGATTAATATATCGAAACAGTATGGTGAAGGAAGAGAGTTTTAACGGCACTGGATGATTCATGAGTTCATAGTTTAGAAGAGATGGTTTTCAATGATTTTGGTTTGAATTGATATTATGAATTTGTTGGATAGTTTGGTTTTGAATTTGATAAAGATTTTTGGATGCGGTTGTTGTATGATCGCCATTTAGCTCTCACAACTAGGTTTGCTCAAGTCCAAATTATCTCCATCCTGTACCATGGCATCGAGCTGAACAAGACATAAAGGTCACTTATTGCAGACCTCCTTTTCTTTTCTTTTTGCTTCTGTAGAGATTGAACTACGCGTCTAAATCAAAGTATTCAACTTAGCTTTAGTCCATTCATGTAAAACCTTGATCCAACTAGTTTGAGAGAGTTCCGTAGTCCAGAGTCACTTCATCACGGATAGACCTGTACAGCCTGGTCTTTCAACGTTTTTTCTTTTTCATTCTAGGATCAACTTAGCGAAAGGGCTGGCCAGTATCATGCCCAGACTTGAACCACACTCAACCCAAAATACTTCAAACCAACCTGTGCCAATTGACCTGTTCTCTAATTCACTATGAATATTCAAGAAGCCAGATTTTGTCGACCTTGCATGCCATGCATTGTGATTGAGCTTAATTGATATCCATCTTCACTTCACAAAACCAAGGCTTACCTGCCTCTGTCGATAACAGCGGCTAAAAAAAAGAGTCGAAAATCGGATTCTGCAAGGATCTCACATATATAAATATATAGATTGGCTCTGCATATATCTTAACTTGCAGAGTAATTTGTCAAACTATACAAGTTGTCCCGCATACATTAATCGGCCTATATATATATATATATATATATATATATATTTGGGCTGTCAGGAATTATGTAAAATCACACGTATATAAGAAGTTACATAATCTACACTTAGTGCTTACTTAAGCACATATGTCTTTGAGACATACTGGAGCAGTGTATGGTGAAAGGATCTTCCCATAGTAAATTTATCATGAATTTTGGCTTAATCAACTGCAGGAATCAAATCAATATGTTAAAGGCCCCAATTTGAGGGAGATGCTTTAGGGCCGACAGCAGAGCTTATCAAAAGGCTTATCTCGAGAGACCCCCTAGAGAGGTTTGCCGCACCTCGCTTCACACCGAAACATTTTGTGCGATTCTGCAGCAGACCTTAAATGGAACTTGATTCTGGAGGATACTTTCGCCTGTTCAGTCTACGTTTTGCGGCTTTGTTACGTGCACTTCAATTGACTTCAATCTTATATTGAATGAAAGCATTATATTAACCCGCTACAATCTCGAAATTTCATAAGGCACAGCTAGTCAAGCAGTGTCCGCTGGTCTGAGTCCCACAAAGTAGCTCAGCCCGTAATCAGTCGACGAGAACGTGACCGTCGTGCCCTTGCGGAAGAAAAACGTGTCGCCCGGCTTGGCCTCGACCACAAACCCGGTCTCGTCTTCCAGACGGAGGTTGCCCTCCAAAATGACCTTCATCTCGTCGTAAGTGTAGGTGTATACTAGGGGCTCGCCCTTCTCCTGGCGGTAGAACCCAGAAGAGAGGTTTGTGATGGTGGGCTCGGAGGCCGTGGTGTTGATGACGTCGGACAGGAACGTGTTGTTACCGGCGATGAGCGGGTGCTGTCTGTCTTTGCCTTCGGCAATTGGAATGTGTACAATAGGCATTTTGTAGATGAGTTGACGATGTCAAAAACTCGGGGAGGGTACTTTGTAAAGGCTTTTATAGTTGTATCGCTATCAGCTTTATCAGATCAGTAAGTGCCAGTTAATGCCATATCGATATATAGGAACAGATAGCCCTCAAACCCCACAGCCACGGCAACGCTACTTACTGAGCTCTCAAACAGCCGCCCGCTGGAGTGCCATCAGAAGTCTAGGCCGGGGTATCAGAATATTTGCGTAGATTGTCTTGGCACAGCCAGCTCCATCATGATAGCAACTAATTTCAGAGCACACAGCGGTTATTTGTTTGATATCAACTGTGGAGAAAATTATCAAAGCAGCCTTTACTAATTGACTGCTGAACTCAATTGGAGATTGAGAGCTGGTATCGATTGTGGATTGCAACTTGGCTGCGCTTTGGAGCAGTATGAAGTGTTGGAAATAGGGCATGCCCTGGCCTTATCAAACCGGTCTTTGCATCGTAGAAGTCAATTAAATATGTTCTTAGTTCAATCACTGAAACCACCCTTTTTGGTTGCCTTATTACTCTAGACCTGTTTGTTGACGGTCATGAAGAGAGCTTGGGCCCAACTGTCATAACCTTAATCACTTAGCCAGAGCAAGGACCCAACTGAAGCAAGATGTCTTTTGTTCGGCTTAGAGTAGCACCTAACTGTCAATGGTTTGCTCAAATTGCTCTAGTTGACTGCTCTGAGCCCAGTCACTCGATCTTGGACCTTAATGATGACAAAAACTCAGGACAGAAAGCTTTCTCCCACCATCACCACAGCAAAGGCAAATCATAAATCATGTTTCAAACCAGATTGCTTCAACCTCGGAATCTAAGCAGGCGGGCATTTATAGGCCGGGCGTTCTATACTGTCATCCGGTCAAAGCCAGCGGTCTATTTCCACCAGTCACCAACATCAGCTCCCCACTGGATTTCGCTGTCCCCCGATCCAAACGCCTTGCCCATCGGCTACACCAACCAGAGCCCTGAGGTCGGCTTCATCCCAGCTGAGCAGTCCGAGGCCGCCGATTTCTCAAGCAGTGATGGCAAAAAAGAAACAGAAGTGCTCATTCCAACCCCGCAAAAGTTCAACGACAACCCCGAGTTCACCAAGATTTTAGCCAAGGTCGGCGCTGAATCGTTCCCGACGTCGGTGCTGTACAACTCACTGGCAGAGGGCGAGTCATATCGAGAGGGCACAACGCTGCATGTGTACGACATGCGTAACCCGCCGCCTTATGGCCGCATCCCGGAGGTCCAGGACATTGTGGGGATGGTGCGGATCCAGGCCCCGAATCACTCCAAGAAGATAACGGCTATCATTCCGGATTCGTTCGAGTATAACCCAATGTACAGGCCGCTGACTATGACGGGGTTTGTGAATCTGGGCGATGAAGTAAACAAGAAACTGCGTCTTGCTTGTGAAAAGGCAGGAGCGGCAGTTTAGTTAATGGCTTAGGCTCACTTGTGAAAATGCAGGGAAGGCAGTATAATGTAAATAGTATATTCATTCATTACGTCGATTCGTTATATATGTCATTGTAGAGTCAGAAGAAGTCAGCTTTCACGTTTAAGACACCGACGTCTAGCCGGCCTTGGTTCTGCAGTTCCCACACGAGCCCCATGGCCTGCTGCGCTACGCGTTTCAATGGAGGTACTGATTGCTTACCCAGCGAAACCAAAATCAGTGAATTGACGTCTTCAGCTAGCGACACCAATTCTGTGTCATCGAGCAAGTGTGCCACGCCCTCAACTTGGCGCGGGTCCTCATAGGCCAGCAATGAAAAGCACTCGCTCAGCCGTGACAAGACCTGCGGCCTTTTATCGCTCCTGTATTTTTCCCACAAAGTCTGACCGTACTCAATCGCGTTCTGGGTCGCATCTGTTCCATTCCTCACCGCATTGCCATTTACCTGCACCGGAATTGGCACGGAGCTGTCAACCTCCATCTCCACGATGTCCAGCTCGGGAAGCATGGCACGTACCAGTTCTACAAACTTGCAGCACTCCAGTTTAAACACAACCAGGCTGTCAATGCCCTCCAGCACTTGCGGGTAGTGCTCTTTCAAAGAGTCCAGGGCTTGCTCGATGTGGCCGCTCGTAATCAGCCGGCGGATCTGCTGACGGTTTGTAATGTCCAAGTCTTCTATCTCGTCCACGTCAATTCTATCATCGTCCCCGCCCTCAAGCAGCCTGGCTTCTTGGGCGAGGTCTTCTTGAAATGCCTTGGCGGTGTCCATGTATCCGAGGTACGAGAAATAAGATGAAATCAAACTCTGAACCACATTAGGAACTTCTGATTCTGGAATGGCCGCCTTTGAGGCTGCCGCAGCGTCAGATATCTTAAAGGTCTCCACAAGTTTATCTTTAAGATTTTTGAGGTAATGTGAAACGTCGTATAGGAATTCCTCCTCTCCAAAGTTGACCTTTATAGAAACAGAGGGTTTGAAACCAACGCAAGGATAGAAATCCATATCTTGCAATCTTTGGTTACTCCGCAAGTAGATTGTTGTATGCGGATCGAGCAAAACCCCATTCTTTGTATAAAAGATTGAGCTTGTCGCAAAGTTGAGGCCGCAACCTACAATGTCCCCAGCGCCAAATGTAGGTCCAACATTATTCGGGCTAGTACAATCAATCCTCTTTCCATCCTGCGAGTGGTATCCCCAAGAATAACCCTCGCTTCCTGGCAGCTTAGAAAGCTGTGCTCCGTCTCTAGAAAAGCCCACACTGATTTGGGGATCTAGCGAGCAGGACATGATCTCAACTTCGTAGTAGTAGACCACACAAAGATGCGGAATTGAATGCTCTGTTCTTAATGAATGAATCTCCTGAGAATGCTTGACATCAGAGAGAGCTTCCAAAATTCGAGGTGACTTGATATCAACCGACTGATTTGAATATCGCTTGACGAATTTGTCGGGGAGCGGAGGCAGCGGCTGCATTGAAGGGATGGTAAGCTCTCTCTTGGCTTTTGCCATTTTTGCCTTCGCCCTTTGCGCTGCCACATACTCGTTTGCTGGCTTTATGTCTTCTTCAAAGTCTGGATTATAATCGTCGTCATTCTCACTATCGTCCTCTTCGTCGTCGTCGTCGTCGTCGTCGTAGTTTTCCATGACATGATCGCAAGCCGCATGTCTTTGTAATACATCTGACCCTGATTCCGAAAGTATTCGCGAAACGTATAATGCAGATCTATGTAACCCCTCGTCTCTGAAGAGTGGCAAAGTCGACGACACCGATAACGCCGTGTTGGCCGGGTTCACAACGTTCTCATAGTATGGCAGCTCCCGCGCTGCCACCTCTGGATTCGGAAATAAAACAGAAGAAACTCGGCGGGAGTTTCGTTGGTCATTGTGCGACCCTGTTGCTATACCATTCCCATTGACAAGCTTGCTGGATGTGTTGTTGAATATGCGCTTTGCGGGGGGCAAAATGCCACTGGCACTCGAACCATTCGTCAAGCCAGCAAAACCTTCACTCTCATGAACCTCAGCTTGCCTCTGCTGTCTGGTAACAAGCTTGAAACGCTCTCCGTAGGCAGTTCCATGAAGATAAGAGGGAATGGAAGCCATGATGGGGAACTTAGATTGAGAGGTTGCCGCAACAAACCCAGCACTTTTTAACCAGAAGATTTCAGTA
The DNA here is from genome assembly GCA_030556585.1 of Geotrichum carabidarum. Taxonomy (NCBI): domain Eukaryota; kingdom Fungi; phylum Ascomycota; class Dipodascomycetes; order Dipodascales; family Dipodascaceae; genus Geotrichum; species Geotrichum carabidarum. The sequence continues at coordinate 20,186 of JAKTUH010000080.1, forward strand.
TTCCAGTTATCGAACTGAATTCCTATAGTTTTCAACTCTCGCCCAACAGGTTTTCAAGCCAAGGAATTTGAGAGATCTTTATAGAGTATGGTTGAGGTAAAATGAGCGTAGAAAGACATTGATATGCTATATATCAAGTCAGCCTACCCTAAACTGTGTACGGGACTACTAAATAGCAATATTAGGATCCGTTGAGGACAATTTTATTAAAAGTGCAGTTAAAGCACCTCCAACACATTAAATAATAACAACCCGTAAAAATAACAAATAAAACAGACCAAATAAATAACCGAAAGATTCGTAACTGTAAAATGCAGTTGATGCAATATATACAAGGAGAGAGGGTCAAATCAAAGCAATGCGCTTAGTATCTGTAGATCTCAGACTTGAAAGGACCCTCAATAGCAACACCGAGGTATTCGGATTGCTTCTCAGAGAGCTTGGTGAGCTTGACGCCAAGGTGGTCAAGATGGAGGCGGGCAACGGTCTCGTCAAGGATCTTGGGGAGAACGTGGACACCGACATCGAAGGGACCAGACTTGGCAAACTCGATGTGCTTGGTTCTGAAAGCCTCGTCGTTGGCCTTGTAAAGGGCAATCTGGGCCAAGACCTGGTTGGTGAAAGAACAGGACATCACAAAGGAAGAATGGCCAGTGGCACAGCCAAGGTTGACCAGACGACCCTCAGCAAGGAGAATGATGTGGTGGCCGTTGGGCATGAGGAAACGGTCGACCTGGGGCTTGATGTTGACAACAGACTTGGCATTGGCCTTCAACCAAGCAACGTCAATCTCAATATCAAAGTGACCAATGTTGCAGACAATGGCATCATTGGGCATAACGGAGAAGTGCTCGCCAGTAATGATATCACGGCAGCCGGTAGTGGTGACAAAGATCTGGCCAACCTTGGCAGCCTCCTCCATGGGGATGACCTGGTAACCAGAGACAGCGGCCTGGAGAGCGTTGATGGGATCAATCTCAGTGACCAGGACACGGGCACCCATGCCTTGAAGAGCCATGGCACAACCCTTACCGACATCACCGAATCCAGCAACCACAGCGGTCTTTCCGGCAATCATGACGTCAGTGGCACGCTTGATACCATCTACAAGGGACTCACGGCATCCGTACAGGTTGTCGAACTTGGACTTGGTAACGGAGTCGTTGACGTTGATAGCTGGGACCTTGAGCTTGTTATCCTTAAGCATGCGGTAAAGGTGGTGGACACCAGTGGTGGTCTCCTCAGAGAGACCGTAGCAGCCCTTCAAAAGCTCAGGGAACTTCTCGTGGACAAGAGTGGTAAGATCACCACCATCATCAAGAATGAGGTTAAGTTTGCCGTCGTTCTTGAAAGCCTTAAGCTGCTGCTCAATGCACCAGATGTACTCCTCCTCAGTCTCACCCTTCCAAGCGAAAACGGGAATGCCAGCAGCGGCAATGGCAGCGGCAGCATGATCTTGAGTAGAGAAAATGTTGCACGAAGACCAAGTGACCTCAGCACCGAGAGCAACGAGGGTCTCAATGAGAACAGCGGTCTGGATGGTCATGTGGAGACATCCAGCAATGCGAGCACCGGCCAAAGGCTGCTCAGCAGCGTACTTGGCACGGGTCTGCATCAAACCAGGCATCTCGTTCTCAGCGAGCTCAATCTCCTTTCTACCAAAAGCAGCAAGGCCAATGTCGGCGACTTTGTAGTTGACAGCACTCATGATGAATGATGGGTTTAAACGGACGGAATGAAATGGGGGTAAAGAAGGAAAAGATGTGTGGTTTGTACGTTGAAAAAATTTTAAAATTTATAGGAGTACCCGAATGAAGTATAAACACATAGGGCTAGGGCTATATACGATGTAGGCGAGATCCAGATCAAATATGGAAAATGGTCGTTTAGCCCATGCATTTCAGGGCCAGTATGGCATCAGGTACAAACAGGCAATTCATCTACCAGGTGAAAGCCTCTTCATAATAATCAGCACGGCCATTGCTAACGAGGTCCAAATGTACGACGACAGCCTCGCGGAGGGAGTCCATCATCTTTGCAGGACCACAACCGACAACAACCACACTGCCTGCCGTTTTCAAGAAGAGCTCACTGACAAAGTCCTGTAGATTCGGCCGGCCCTGTCGGATAAAGTCGGCCCAAGCGTACGACTGGAGCTGAGGGACAATTAGAGTGCTTTGCACATGCGGCCCAACTTCATATGGATCGACGTCCCTGAATTGCTGATATGGATTGACTGGGTATTTGCCATAAGCACTCATGAGCTGAATGTTCCTGGAGAAACGACCGTGCTGGACTTCGTTAGTGACTGACTGGCGCCGAGGAGTGGGCCACTCAACCGCACCCGGTCCATCAACATTCTCACTGCGTTGAGCGGGATCCACATGAAAGCGGGCGCTGCCTTGACTCAATGATTTGATATGGCGATAAATGGAGTTGCGCTTTCTCTCAACCGGTCTGGTTTCTCGTCCAATATCTGAACCTAGGCTAGAGTCGAAATGGTCTAATCCTGCTTCAGCGTCTTCGCCATGAATCTCGACCTGGTAAGGGTTCTTTGAATAATCGCTGGAAGTACTTCTGTGGCTCAGGGCGTGGCCAGAATTGCGGTCTTTGACTTCGTATATCACAGGATCTTCCTTCTGCTGTGTTTGTGTTGCGTACAAGCAGAGCTCAACGCGGCCGGTTCTTGCAAGCTTTTGGAGTCTGTCTTTTATCCAGCTAAACTCCTCCACCTTGGCCACTGTCCAAATAAGCACGATTTGTTGATGTTTTTTAGGATTCTGAGAGAGATATTCAACATAAGGGATAATGCCAGTGATTCCAATACCACCTGCAACTAGTACCACTGTGTCATATCGTTCTACAGGGCAATGCACTCCATATGGGCCTTCAATAAGAACCGAAAGTGATGTAGAGTACTTGCCTTCTTTACTATTTGATGCGAGGTACTGTTGAATCTGGTTTGTAATGCCTTCTCTGGCTTTGCACATGAGTTGAAAAGACTCACCATTGTCAGAGGGACCGACCACCGAGAATGGATGCGATTGAAAAATGTTGAACTTGGGAAAATGAATAAATACATACTGACCAGGCGTGGCTCTCCATTTAATGGGAGTATGTATTTTGACATTGATAACATCACTCTCCAGTAAGGAAACCTGAGCAGTGGTGATTCGGCCGGATCCTGGAATCGGGTCCAAAATGATGGAAAAATTAATGAACATGAGGCGAAAGATGCGAATGAGCCAGTCAGCAGCCCAAAGCGCAAGTGATACATATATGGCTTGTTGGTACCCGAGTCGTTTCAAGTGAAAGAGGGCTGTAAGGTAAGCCGAAAATGCACCTCCAATGTGGATTGCCAGGAAAAGCTCGTAATATTTTGTTCGAATGAAGGAAAATATAATCATAACGGCCATCAATCCCAATGCAGTCACCCCTAGTCTGTACAATAACTCAGGATAGAGAATCTTTGCCAAAGGAACATGGAAGGTAAGCATCATGAGCTGCTTTCCGACTGCGTGAACGATGATAAGTAGAAAAGTTATGCGGGCGATTGCACGGTGATAAGCGTTAAAAGTTGCGAATGACCAGCCTGTGGCCCAGATAAGGACATTGTTTCTCAACGCAAACAGAGTCAAGAGAGGAATCTGAATTGTAGCAATGATACCTGCACGATTGGAAACATTAAGGACTGACACCGCATACTTTGTTGACCACAGCGGATTGTTGGGCATGGTGTTGTAGGGACCGAAAAGGAAGCTGAATGCACAAACGCCATAGATACCAATGATAATGGATTCCATTCGAGTTGGAACAAACAGAGGAATGATATCAAAGAGGTATATCCTGTCAATGTGGACTGTATTAAAGCACGCTGGAATGAGAAAATACTGTTGGCACAATCGCATGAATCTTGAAGGGCGCCCCATGGCTTGCTTGGCGGAGCCGAATTTGAACATCACAAAGTGCAGGAAGTTGGATAGCGAGGCTACGAGAATGACGGCTGTGAATATCATGACCAGAATGGAACCCTCCCAGACACTGGTATCTTTATTTTCAAGATTCAGGAGGATGCTTTTGTAAACACTTTGAATGGATTGTGGAGGGAACACTAAAGGTCTATCAAAGACCTCTGATCTGTTGAAATTTGACTCGAGAAATATAAGATCTGCAGTCTCTAAGTAGTCACTCGCCCGCTTGTACAGCATATCAGAATCTTCTGTACTCATTTTGCATCCCTTCTTGGTTACAAACTCCCATCCCTTTTCTCTTTGCAGGCTTGAATTCATGGTTGACTGAATACATTGTGTAACAGTTGCCAGATAATTTAAATTACCACACAAGCACTGGCCAGCCTGCGAGGTGCATAAGTCGAAGTTTACACTTGCAACTTGTTGGCAGGTATTTCCAATGATCCATTCCTCTGGCCACATTGCCGTTGCCGAATTGGCAAGTCCTAGCAGCAGCACGTACGCAGAGGATAGTTTAAACATGGAAGTCCTTGGAAGAGAAATCGAGATTGGAAGAAGAAACCACGAAAATGTAATCAAGAGCAGCCTTTTCTGTATATAAAGGAAAATGATAGTATCCAGTTTTGGCATGAAATTAGCCATCATTGCAATTTAGCTTGGCCTTAATATCTCAGAGTACTTGGGTCAGAACCCGTCCGGTGCTGCTTAGCTACAAAGTGGTAGAGGCTTTGTTCAAACATGACCGATAATGATTGAAACTGCTTGATACGACTGTAACTGTCATTTGCCCCGGTCAAATATGTATGTATAACCCCGTTATTGGCGTAACGGCCGGGTTATAAGGGCTTTGAAACTTTTCATCCTTAAATTTCTGACAGGGGGTACAGCGATTGGGTAATCTTGATTACTATTTGTTCGATCATTCCATCAATGCGCTGATTTGACAGTTTTCTACTCGTTGTGCACTCAGCCAAAGTATACAGGATCAGTTAATATTGTCACTGTTTCCATAATTGGTTCAATTCCTGAATTCAGGAAGCAGCAAATACCAGTCCTAGATAGATGATTATTCTGACCTACTAGCCTTCAATGCTCTTAAATCTTTGATTAACATGATTCTCTCTTCTACTCTGGCTTTATTTTCATCTTCCTCAGACATTTTGATTCAGTCTGGAAATTAATGGGATTGGAACTTACACATCATCTCGACAGACAATCAAATTGAGTTTGTGACCCAATCTGAAAAGCACATAACCAGTTGCCATAAATAAGAAAAAAGATCCAAGTGAAAACCACAAGATCAAAAATTAATTAATGTCATAGAAATTTAAACAAATTAGACTATCAGTGTATACAACAGAGTATGGACACCGAACCGGATTGTAGGCTAAAGCATTTGAGAATGTGAATTAAGTTGGTCTAAATGGAATACTTCGATGTTTTTGCAGCCGTTCTTTTTGATTCAAAGATAAATATGATTGTTAATCGTGTTTCTTCTTTCCATCTCCGTCTTCTTCCTCTTCATCGTCATCTTCCTCTTCTTCATCGTCGCCTTCCACTTCTTCCTCATCCTCATCATGAGCTTCTTCCAAAACTTCTTCCTTCTTCAGTATTTTCTGCTCCACTTGTCCGGATTCATCGACAGGCACTTCGCCCTCAATGTCTTCATAAAAAATAATGTCCTCGTAATTCTCATTGGGCAACTCCTTGCCCTGAGCGGCCATTCGCTCCTCCTCCTTTTTGATTTTGAGTATGAGTAAAGTATCAGCCTTAGCCTTGAGTTGACTCAAATATTGAGCAGCCTCTTTCGCAAGAATATTAGCAGTTTCTTGGGCTTGACGTAAAACAATATTGATATCTTCCATAGGAATGTCGAAATCCACCAAATCCTGGCGGGTTTGGATAAGATGTTCCTTGAGCATTCTGAACTCCTTCCAGTCACTCCACTTGGCTTTGTTATCACCTCCGGAAACCTTGGTCTCAGGATCACTAGGATCGGAAACCATCTTGCGGCCAATCTCCTGGAGTGCAACATCTGAAAACTCATCCAGAACGTCAATAGTAGCGGATCGAATGTCCTCAGTTCTGTTCAAAGCCTCTTGAGCAAATGTTTGAGAGTACTCGCGAACGTCCATAGCAGCCTTGCGAACCTTCTCGGCATGGCCCTTAAACGTAGCCTGAACAATTTCAGGTGTCCAGGGAAAATCGATATCATCAATTTCCATGTCAGGATCATCATAGAGAGCCGCAGCAGCTTCCATATCAGCAATGAGTTGCTGCAATTCGGTAAAACCAGACTGCTGTAATTTTTGCAATTTCTGTAATCGCCTGGTAAACTTTGGACGACTTCCTACTACCAATCGTTCTTTCTCTTGAGAGATATCCGCCTTGAAAGTCTCAAAAGCATCCTTGGTTGTTCTATTCACAATTCTTTTCCAGTTAGACAACTCAGAAGTGATGCTGTTAGCTCGCTTTCTAGCACGCTTCCTGTCAAGTCTAGCATCAGCACGTTCTTCTTGATTGAATTCATTGGAAGAATGTTTTGGCTTTCTTTGCTTCACTTCAGAAGTGAACGACTCGCTAGAAGTTGAACTTGTAGACGAAGGAGTAGAAGCTGTTGATTCGCTGGTGAGGGTATGACTAGGTGCAGATGAATCAATAATTGCCGGAGGAACAGTAGAAATCGAACTTTCCGATGCTTGAAATATCCTATCTATGATTTTGTTGACTTGAGGCTCAACGCTGTTTTCGTATACCGCAGAGAGCTTGGGAGAAAGGGCGCTCCACGTCCATTTTGAATAGTGGCCGAGGAAATCAGCAGTTTTCTTCGTGCACAAGTTGACAGTAGGCAAGATGTGCACTTTGCAAAATGGCACAAAGGAACTAGTGTACAATTTACATGTTGAATACACAGGAACCACGACTTGCTGCTGAAGTTTAGTAAAGTACGGTGATACCTTTCCGTAAACGGGCGAGACATAGCGATTGCAGTAATCACTAGTTATTTCAACCAACGGCTGCACATGAAGGCTATAGGCATCGTGAGTCTTCTCAGCAATTGGCTGTGTGAGGCCTTTAACTTTTTCAGCCTGAGCCAGGAAAAAAGGATGAGCATGAGTCAGATATATCGTTGTGGTCTTGTCCACAATTGGCGTAGATATTTTGGACTCGAAGACATGATGGACCTTCTCCGCGTATGGTCTAGCTGCTTTCACGTAAGGCTCTGCATACTGTTGGTAGTATGGCGAAACATAAGGGTCTGCACTATGCAGGACATTGTGTAAAGGGTGACACAGAGCAGGAGACGAGTCAGTTAACTCTGATCCCATAGGGCATTGCCAAATCACCAGGTAAATAACATAGTAAACCAGTAGCCTAGTTTATCTTGTTAGAAATACAAATACAACGGACAGGTCATGTTAGAGACATACCTTGATGTGATGCTGAAGAAGAGCTTCAAGAATCGCCAAGGAGACTTAGGCGGAAGCGTCGGCTTCATTATAAGTGTGTTCTTGGAGACGGGTAAAGTTGCTGAGAGGCGTCGAGGCTAAAGTTGTAACTCGAGGATCAAGTGTGAGAGAAACCCAGGGTTTGGCTTTGCAATTTAGATGTGCTATATATGGTCTCACAGAGCTTTTTCATTTATAGGTAAAGCACAAGCAAGCACCAGAGAAAGCTGTACAAAGAACTGCAGGAAAGCCAGTGTTGACAGGGTATAATTGATTGAAGAAGAAGAAGAAAAAAGAGAACAGTCTGGTGAGGACAGTGCAAAGCAATGGTTGTTTACCAATATTAATGGAGCCTTTTCCTTCTCTCAGAGTGGAAGCTTATTTTTGGTTGTTGTTGATATGGCAGTCAAAATAAAAATTTAGCCAAAATTATCATGTGACCTAATTCTTAGTAAGATATTATTATATATTTGTCATTCATTACTCATCATGTGGTAATCTTATCTTTACTAGCTAGCTCAAACCTCACCCCAAAGCTTGCACCTTTAACCAGTTGTATGTAAGAAAGACTTTTTCATCATTTTAAATCCCTGAGCTTTTATTCAATTGAATTGCCGTATTCATATGGGCGTTTTGCACTATCTGCTGGTATGATGCACCAAGTTGAAGTGGGTTTGTAAGGGCAGGGTAAAAGAACCCATGGAATCTGTTGAGTGGTGCTTCCATTTTACACCAAAGAACAAAAAAACACAACGAGACTAGTGTCAATTTTTTTTTTTTTTCCATCATCAGTTTTTCCCTTTTTCTCATATCACATCATCTCCATCTCTAACTCTCCTAATTACTCTCCAATTACTTCCATCATACGGTTTGGGATCTCTGGAGTGTAGACATTGTTAGGACCCTTTGAGATTAGTTAGTTGTTCTTTGCATTGGGTGTCTTTTTTACTTATGGAGTTTTGTTGCGTGTTGAGCGATCATTGAACCCGATAAACCGCCATAGAGCAGCCTTTTAATCTGCGAATCAAGTTGCTTTCAGTACAGCATTTTATACTTTTGACACCTTTCATCTCTTGCATTTTAGTTCGAGTACAGCATGGCATTCTGGAGGATAGGAAATGGCTTCGCCACTACCTCAGCAATCAATAAGTTGCTGGACAAATCAGATGTCACCTTGATCGAGGTTCTAGAAGAACCAGATCTCCTTCCAGAGTTGATGGCACCCAACACGAAACTCGTGGAGTATTTGCGCGAGCCAGAAATTTTGCGGGAGCTTGTCAACCTGATCACTGATACGTCGCTCTCTACTTCTGCTGAGCCACCCGTTGATTCGTCAAGCAGCCCAACTGAAGAGCCAGAAAACGATTCTAATAACGAAAGTAATGACAAAACAACCGATATCGATATAGACTCATCGCAAAAAGAACCACCTACTTATGAAGCCAATGAAAACGAAGACGAAAACATCCTTAATACAACCACCCCTACAATTACTCATGATAATGAAGAAAATGACCAAGACGACGCAGAAGAACCCAGTGATTCTAAAGAGATAAAAGAAGAGGAAGAGGAAGATGGTGAAGAGAATACTGGGTCCTATTTCGATGAAACAGAGTCTCGCCAGCATTTTGCCAATATTGCTTCTGAAATTCTTTCAGGTGATGTTTGGTCAATAACTGAAGCCCTTATGGAAACCTCCACTCTTATTGAGGATATCTGGATGATTCTTGACTACCCCACTCCCTTGAGCATGGCGCATGCTTCTTACTTTACCAAGATTAACGAACATCTTTTAGATAAAAAGACTGAGGAGCTCCTTTCTTTCATCAAGGTTCAGGATAACTTTGTTGAACGATTTATGAAGCATATTGACAACCCACCTCTCATGGACTTTCTTTTAAAGGTTATTTCTTCCGACAAGCCAGATAACTCAACCGGGGTCATTGAGTTCTTGCAGCATCAAAAGCTGATACCTGCTTTAATTTCATTTTTGGGACCAGACGTGTCTTCCTCGGTTCAGTCTGCCGCTGGTGATTTCCTGAAGGCCTTTGTCACTATTTCAGCGAATTCTAACTCTGATAATACAACTATTGGTCCGAATGAATTGTCTCGCGAGCTCGTGAGTGAGCCTTGTGTTAGAGAGCTTGTTAGACTGATGCTTTTTGGAGGGTCTGGCTTGGCTACTGGTGTTGGTGTGGTCATTGAGATCATTCGAAAAAACAATTCGGATTACGACTTTGTCCCTGTCATGTATATTACCATTGAATCCCACCCCCCTACTACAAGAGATCCTATTTATCTGGGAACTCTTGTGAAGGTGTTTGCCGAGAATCTTCCCAAGTTTAATGACATGCTTGTCAGAAAGCACAGTGAGGTATTGAAAACACCGTTTGGACAAATTGAGCCTTTGGGTTTTGAGCGTTTCAAGATTTGCGAACTGGTAGCCGAGTTACTTCATTGCAGCAACATGGCTCTTCTTAATGATCCAAATGGTGAATCCAATGTCCGAGCAAGAGATGTCGAAAGAATCCGGGTTCTGAAGTCCCTTGCAGAGTCTTCTGGAGGCTATCCACCTCTTGACAACGTCAAAGAGAATGACGCTCCGTCATCTGAACCCGCTTCAATTCCGGAAGAAGATGAGAAGGAAGAGGCTCTAGCTGATGATCTCAGTTCCTTGTCCTTGAAGAAATCCGAATCTAGTGAAGAGGGTGATTCTCCTACTCTCCCTTCAGAAGAAAGTCTTCGCGCCAACCCTGTTGTGGGAGATCTCCTCAAAATCACTTTGGCTGATAACCAGATTATAACACATATTTTGCAGATGTTCTTCCAATTTCCATGGAACAACTTTTTGCATAACGTTGTATTTGACATTGTCCAACAAGTGTTGAATGGTCCAATTGCAGAAGGTTTCAACCGATATCTGGCCATTGATCTCTTCAAATCTGGTCGGTTAACCTACCTTATTTGCGAAGGCCAGAAGAAGTGTGCTGAGTACCAAGAAAAGCACAATTGCCGTTTGGGCTACATGGGTCATTTGACTCTTGTGTCAGAGGAGGTTGTCAAGTTTACATTTTTGTACAAGCCTGAGACTGTCAGTCCTATTATTGAGAAAGTGGTCCAAGAGCCTGATTGGGTCCACTATGTTTCTGAGACTCTGGCGCGCACTCGTGAGCAGTACAATTCCATTCTCGGAGGTCAGCGCTCTGAGGATTCCCAGGATGACTTGGAGCCTGGCAAAGAAGTGAGCGTGGCTGCAGACGAGGAAAATACTGGAGAGTATGAAGATGACATGAAGGATGAAGATCCTAGGGATGAGAAGGAAGAGGAGGGATCTGATAAGTTTTCTCGTTACGTCTCTCAACAAATGACCAATGGTGGGCAGTTTGGCTCTAGTGATGAGGATGAAGACGAAGAAGAGGAAGACGTGTGGGAAGAAAAAAGGTCTGAGAAGGAGTCGGAGAAGCATGACTCCGATTCCAAGGTTCAGCTTCTTGGTAGTGTTGACGATGATGAAGAAGAGGAGGATGAGGAAGACGGCGGGCTAGATCTGGTTCGCAGCAAAAGCATTCACTAAAAGTGACAAGAGTTTTAGATATCTTCAAATCGCCATATTACACTTGGTACAATTTTTCATGGTACATTTCTTTTAATAATGAAGTTTGTTTTTGTTCTGAAATGCCTCGATGGTATTATATTGTATAATTTACTTGCGTCGTCGGCCCCCAGTCTTGACAGCTGGCTTGGGCTTAGCCTTGGGCTTTTCTTCAGTCTCTGGCGAATCTGTTTCCGCACTCTGGGTTCCTGAAGCCTTTCCCGAATCCTTAGGAGGAAAGACCTTTTCATAAAGACGCAAAGGAAGAGTATAAATAATGGTGTCCTTCCATGTAGGATCCTCGATCTCAGACAGGTTAAGAGGAAATTCGTGGTTATCCTCTACGAGACAGACAGTGCCGTCAGGGTAGACCATGAAAACCTTGCCATTGGGAAAGCCGATCTTTCTTTTACCAGACTCAGGCAATCCACCAGGCCACGCAGCTGCCTTGGCATCACTGATAATCATTGACATATGTTTACGGTGCTGAGAGGCCGTGATGCGCTTAGCCACGTACTGGCCAGTTCCAATCAGCAGGAGCAAAAACACCAAGACAAAGCCCAAACCAGGTCTGTATCGCGTGTAAAAATAGTCACTGCCCTTCCAGCGAGGAAAGCCATGCTCCAGGAAGAAATCGTAGCGCTCCTTGGAGTCAGTGGTTCTGAGGATCTGGTTGATGAGCCCCAGCCGTGTGAATCGCTCGGTGGCTTCCTTGTATTCCTTTTTCGACCCGGATCGGGCAACCTTGTCAGGATGAATTCGGCGGGATATCCGCTTGTAAGCCTTGTGAATATCCTCTGCGGTGGCCTTGGGCGAGACCTCAAGCCAGTCGTAGAAGGAGGTTTTAGCACCTAGATCACGGGTAACCTGATCATTGAGCTTGAAAATTTCATGGTCGAGTGGAGACCAAGCGGATGCGCTCACCGTGCTGATGAGGATCGCGAAAACAGCCAGCAGTGCAAGAAGAGAAGTTTTCCTTAGCATTGCTGCAGAAATTCAACTTTGAAGTCGATAGGAAGCTACAGTCGGGAGAACGATCTAGAGATGGCGGTTGAAAAAAAGAACCCGTGCAATTATTATGTGCTGGCGTTTTATGCGAGAAAGCGATATTTAAGCAATTGGGTAAGCGCAGGCTTGTGATTTTTCATCAAGAGTTAGTGTCCTGGCAAGTGTTGGGTGTTGAGACATCTGGAGAAAACCAAACAAACGGTATATAAATATAATCAAAGGTCTCTTTCCCCAACTACTACTTTTTCAAGTCTCTTATTTGCAAGTTCAAGATAAAATGGCTGCTAAACGTTCAGAAGCGTCCAACGCTGCGATCCAGAGGTACCTGATCTACTACAACGCTCTGAGCGGTTTCATGTGGGCAGCCGTTTTCCTTCGGCTCATCATTTTGTACCCTCTGGTTGGATCCAAATTTGTTTCTGGCGGACTTGAAGTGTTCACCCGCTGGGTTCAGACTCTCATGTTACTGGAAGTCGTTCACTCGGCTGTCGGTTTTGTTCGATCTCCCCTCATGACTGCTGCCATGCAAGTTGCCTCGAGAATTCTTGTTGTCTGGGGTGTTTGGTACCTTTTTCCTTCTGTTTGCTCCTCTTTTGCATTCACTACTTGCGTGCTTGCCTGGGGTATCACAGAGATGCTACGCTACTCATTCTACGTCTACAGCTTGGCGCGCCCCGGCGATGTCCCTTACTGGTTGATCTGGCTCAGATACTCCGCATTTTACGTTCTGTACCCCATGGGCGCTGGATCTGAATGGATCATGGTGTTGCTCTGTCTCCCCCAAGCTGAGGAGTTCTCGAGTGCTTACGCCTTGTTCTTGAAGGCGTGCTTGCTCCTTTACATTCCTGGTTTCTACGTCATGTTCACTCATGTCATGTCTCAGCGCCGCAAGGTCCTCAAGAACCTGGACAAGAAGAAGGCCTAAAACACTGTTCATGTATTACACAGATCGTATATAAATCAGAGCTCAGCAGGATCTGTAGCTAAATAAACTGCGATAGATCTTGGGCAATCTCGTTCATTAGCTTTTTAAACTCTGCCTCGGGCATGTTATCTTTGGAACCTAAGAAAAGAAGATTAGCCTTCTACCGCAAAAGTTTGGAAAAGCAACTTACTTCGAGCCAGCTTTATTTTGCTAGACAACTTTTCAAGATCACCCACATCCATATTCACCTCGCCTGAACTAGAAGGTTTCTTGTCTAGAAGAGGGAACGCAAACCCTGATTCCTTCAAGATTTTGTCCATTTCTGCAGTATCGAAATAAGGACTCCCTGATGAGTCTCCTAGAATGTTTTGAATAGCTCCAGCTAGTGTATCATCTTTTGGATCTTGAGCGTCCTCGCTGTCGTCAGATACACCTGAAAGAGCCACATGAGTTTCCAAGACCTCTCTCACTCTCTCAACGCCTTGACGCTCTCCATCCTTGATCCCCTTATCCAGCATGTCAACGACCTCAATTCCATAGTCTGCAAACAAATCTTTTACGTGCTCAACAATTTGAGTCCGCTCTGCCGTGTGTTCCTTCGGACTGTTCTCTTTCGATAGGGCTTTGGCCACGGCAATGGCTATTCCATCCCAGGAGTCCTCGTCTAATTTGTCAATGAGCCGTAGAAAATGATTAACTTGATCATCTAAATGTGTTTTGAGATCGGACACAGGTGTTAATTTCAAATTGTCAGCTGGCATGGCAGGATCAAACGTATAAACCACTGCAACTATGCTGGCTCGGACCATCTTCACATCCTCGTCATCACTACAGAAATCATTGCTCCAAGCGGCACTTGCGCTTACAGTTGGGTCTTCGCTTTTCTCATGGTCTAAAAACTCATCGATCCAGATTGGTAATGTAGCTTTAAAATACTTGTTGTCGAAATTGATGCTGTGGGTGATGCCAGTGTGTTGTTGGAAAGGTCTTTCTGGAATATCGTCTGGCAATGATCCTGTGAGCTCTGCAGCAATTCGTTAGCAAAGAAAAAATAAACAAAGGATACGCTTATAGTACCTTTTAGAAGAGTTATCTTGCCGGTTCTAGGATCTCCAATGACCAAAATGTATTGTCGGGATGGCATGTTCAGATGGTTGAGGAAGAGAGGGTTTCATGGAGAGAACTCAAAATCGTCTGATCACGTGCCTGGTCTTACAACGGTTCTCCGTATTTAGGTCCATGGGAGAGCTCAAACGATGATGGTAGACTCGAAAATCTCCTTGAAATATGAAATTCAAGATCGTTTTTTTGTTCAGACTGTTCCCAAAGTCTGAATATGTAAGAATTATAGACCCTATTTCTCAAGAATAGCGTAAGGGGCATCTTACAGATGACCCTTCTAAGATGATGAGCCAACTTCTGCCTTCGATTTTCAAGAATTGCAACTGGTGAGAAATGCAATGAAAGCTAAGCTTCCTATAATAATCAGAAACACGTTCAAGCTTAGTGACTCTAGGGGGTTGTGCATCTCCCCCAATTCCCAACGTCGGAGCCCAATCCGGGGTATTCCGTTGCATCTTTAGATGCCTGCCCCCACATTGGAGAACCCCATTCATTTGTGTCCACTCTTGCCTTAGCAGCAATGGAGCCCAGTTCGATTTGCCCACCTTTTAAACTGCCTTCCCTTCCTGTCTCCTCTCAGTTTTTTCTCTCACCCTTTCTACTCTATATTTATCTCAATTGCTTTTGCTCATTGGTCAGATCTCATGTCCTCTTTCCGTATTGAAAACGACGCCTTTGGAGATATCCAGGTCCAAAGCGACAAATATTGGGGTGCGCAGACCCAAAGGTCGCTCCAGAACTTTGATATTGGTGGAAACCGGGAGCGTCTACCTGAGCCTCTCATCACAGCCTTTGGCGTCCTTAAAAAGGCCGCGGCTACTGTTAACTTGACGTATGGACTGGATAAATCTGTTGGAGAAGCCATTCAGGTGGCCGCCCAAGAGGTTCTGGAGGGGAAGCTAACGGACCACTTCCCGCTGGTTGTGTTCCAGACCGGTTCAGGAACTCAGAGCAATATGAATGCAAACGAGGTTATCTCGAATCGTGCAATTGAGTTGCTTGGAGGTAAGCTCGGGTCTAAGAAACCAGTGCATCCAAACGACCATGTCAATATGTCTCAATCTTCAAACGACACCTTCCCAACTGTCATGCACATTGCGGCTGTCCTGGAGATCACTCAGAAGCTGCTCCCTGCTTTGCAAGCTTTGCACAAGTCGGTCGACGCCAAAGCAGCTGAGTTTAAAGACATTATCAAGATTGGGAGAACCCACCTTCAAGACGCGACACCGTTGACTCTGGGACAGGAGTTCTCAGGATATGCCGCTCAAATTGCGAATGGTGTTCAACGAGTTCAAGGGGCACTTCCGAGACTAAGATACTTGGCTCAGGGCGGTACTGCCGTCGGCACCGGTCTTAATACACGCAAGGGCTTTGCCGAAGCTGTCGCTCAAGTGGTCTCTGAAATCACAGGCGAGCACTTTGAAACTGCGCCAAACAAGTTTGAGGCACTTGCGGCCCATGATGCTATTGTGGAAGCGTCTGGAGCATTGAACACTGTAGCCGTGTCGCTCTTCAAAATAGCTAATGATATCAGATATCTTGGATCCGGCCCAAGATGTGGATACGGCGAGCTGGGACTTCCTGAGAACGAACCCGGTTCTTCAATCATGCCTGGAAAAGTCAATCCTACTCAGAACGAGGCATTGACTATGGTCTGCGTGCAAGTCTTTGGAAACCACAGTGCCATCACATTTGGAGGTGCGTCCGGTCAGTTCGAGCTCAATGTCTTCAAGCCAGTGCTTATTTCAAACCTTTTGTCAAGTATCCGTTTACTAAGTGACGGCTGCAATTCTTTCAGAGTACATTGCGTAGACGGGATTGTGGCCAATGAGAAACGGATTTCACAGCTTCTCAAAGAGTCCTTGATGTTGGTGACTGCCTTGAATCCCAAGATTGGGTATGATGCTGCTTCCAAGGTTGCTAAGAACGCACATAAGAAGGGAATCACTCTGAA
Organism: Geotrichum carabidarum; assembly: GCA_030556585.1. Taxonomy (NCBI): domain Eukaryota; kingdom Fungi; phylum Ascomycota; class Dipodascomycetes; order Dipodascales; family Dipodascaceae; genus Geotrichum; species Geotrichum carabidarum. Next base: position 36,207 of record JAKTUH010000080.1, read on the forward strand.
GGAATCTGCGCTGGAGTTGGGCGCTTTGACGTCTGAAGAGTTTGATCACTGGGTTCGACCTGAAAACATGCTTGGTCCGAAATAAACGCTACGTACTTGATTCAAATATAAACCACCATTTTTTTATTGTGAGCCTATTACTTTTTTATTGTACACTACCTCGACCTATTTACTCTTCCTTAGCCAAGGTCAATGCGGTACGAGCGGGAATGTAAAGCTGGAGGAAGTTCTTGCGGTTGTTCCACTCCATGGGCTCAGTGATGCATCGAGTCTTTGCTGCATCCACACGCTTGAATCCGCCAAATTCTTCGCTATCCGTGTCCAACACAATGCGATATGTTCCAGGCACTTCTACACCCACACGGTAGTCTGTGTAGGAGTTGCTGTGGTGGAAGTTAAATACAAAGAGGAGCCCTGCACGCTCAAAGACAACAACCTTATCACCTTCATGCTTCAAAGAAATGTATGCTTGTGGGGAAGACAGCCACTTGTATTTGGATTCGAGATGCTCCATAGCCGCATCGAAAGCATTCAAGAACTTGTACTTCAACAATTGGTCATCCACCAAGCCCCATTGACGGCGGCAGTAGTGGAAAGAACTGTTGTTGCCTGCGCGAGGGAAATCCAACCATTCGGGATGTCCAAACTCGTTACCCTCAAAATTAAGCCAGCCCTCACCGCCGAGTGCATGAGTGATGTAACGGATCATCTTGTGAAGGGCAATTCCACGATCAATGATGGCGGAGGAGTCGGACAGAACCGACATGTGGGTGTACATTTCCTTATCCATGAGCCAGAAAGCCAGAGTCTTGTCACCGACCAAAGCTTGGTCATGAGATTCTGCGTAAGCAATGGTTTTTTCACCGTGGCGGCGATTGGTCAATGTGAAACAAATATTGCCAAAGTCCCAGTCATCATCCGACTTTTCCTTCAGCAACTTGATCCACATGTCAGGAATGGCCATGCCCAAACGGTAGTCAAATCCCACACCACCCAGCTCGGTAGGAAGACAAAGAGTTGGCATACCCGATACATCCTCTGCAATGGTGATAATGTCGGGGTTTAAAAGTCGCAGCATGGTGTTTGCAAGAATCAAGTACGCAACGGCTTCTTCATCCACAGAGGGTCCAAAGTACTCGTGGTAGTCACCAGAAAAGCCAGTGCCAATTCCGTGATGGTGGTACAGCATACTGGTGACACCATCAAATCTGAAGCCATCAAAGTGGTACTCATCAATGTAGAATCGCAGATTCGAGAGGAGAAATCTCAATACCTCGTGCTTTCCGTAGTTGAACAAGCGCGAATCCCAGAGACTGTGTTCGCCCTTACTACCTGAATGGAAATACTGATACTCGGTACCGTCAAAGTCGTTGATTCCGTCAAGAACGTTCTTACTAGCATGTGAGTGAACCATATCCAGCAGCACAGTGATACCTAGGCCATGTGCAGTATCAATGAGCTCCTTCAAGTCCTCTGGAGGGCCATAGCGCGATGATGCAGCAAAGAAGGAAGTTACTTGGTACCCAAATGACGCATAGTATGCATGTTCCATAATTGCCATCAACTGGATGGTGTTATACCCCAATTTGTGAATGCGAGGAAGGATGTTTTGCGTAAACTCCTTGTAGGTTCCAACTCTACCATCAGGAGATGAGATTCCAACATGGGCCTCATACACTTTGACTGCTGCAGGCTTGGGCGGGCTCTTGTTCTTCCACTCATACTTCTTGGGTGGGTTCCAGAAGACCGATTCGTAGTTGGGCGAAACAGACAGATCCTGCACCACTCGCTTGCTCCACGCGGGAAGTCGGTCAATTGATTGACCATCAGGCAGCTTGAGAGAGATCTTGAGTTTGGTATTGTGAGGAATGGCAGGGACACCTTTAACAGCGGGCAAAGTGACCTCCCATACACCAAAGTCGTTGGCCTTCATGGGAGTTGACTGATGGTCCCAATTGTTGAACTCGCCAATCAAGCAAGCACCTACTGCATTGGGTGCCCATTCTCTGTAGGTGATGTCGTTTGTCTTAGGGTCCACCTGGAAACCAAAGTGCTTGTACCCCTCCGCAAACTTGACAAGACCTTTCTCCTCTTTATCGAGGCGGTTAATCCAGTCCTGCGCAATGGTGTATCTTCTTGAGATGTCGGCAGCGTGAGGCTCCAACCAAGGGTCAATGTCGACAGCACCAGTTCCAGGAAGTTTAGTAGTCATTTCTAGCAATTAATTGAAGTTGTTGGTAAAAGATATTGAAAGGAAGAAAGCACCCTGGAAGCCAGTTTTTATACAAAGCTTCTCCCGCACCTGATATATTTGATGTAGAAGTGGTTAGGGTACAGCTGTGAGTTTAAGCAGCCGTAGTGTGCCTACAGCGGAAAAATTGCAGATGGTTGAGTATATTTCGCAGCCAAAGTTTTGGTGGGGTTGCTCAGCGATTGCTGCTTAATTGGCTGTGTCTGCTGTTTTTCATAATTGGTTCAAGTCTTCTGGGTGTGAGATCGTGCGATCAGGCGATCAGGCGATCAGGCCATGGCACAGTCGGGTCAAGAGCCGTTTCAGTTGGGGGCCCAAACCGGTTCCGAGACCCGTCAAACTGGATGTTTTTATTTTTTTTTTGGGGTTATTTCAGTTGTACACGTGATCACATTGCTTTTTTGCTTGGCTTCTTCTTGGTTTCCAGGTCAACAAAAAATTGTTAAATAGGGTAAGGGTTACGGCCCTAAGATTGCCAGTTAGGGCTTTAAGATTTCAAACAACAGTCACAAATTACTTACCCATTACTCATCCTGGATGAAGAAAAATTTTGAAGTCAAACTCTGCGATTTAGAACGACTCAAGGTATTTTCATTCCACATCGACCCGTTTCTTCTCACTTACCTTTCGACACCAAGAGAAACTCTTTCGGCAAATCAACAATGTCTGTCGCTCGTCCTCAAGTCACCGTCTACTCCACCGCTGGAGAGACCACCAAGTCTACCGTAGTCCTCCCCGCCGTCTTCAAGGCCCCCATCCGTCCTGATATCGTTCACTCTGTCTGGACTGGTGTCGCCAAGAACAAGCGTCAGGCTTACGCTGTTGCCTCCAACGCTGGTGAGCAGACCTCCGCTATCTCCTGGGGTACCGGTCGTGCTGTTGCCCGTATCCCCCGTGTTGGGGGTGGTGGTACTCACCGCTCTGGCCAGGCTGCTTTCGGTAACATGTGCCGTGGTGGTCGTCTTTTTGCTCCTACCAAGACCTGGAGAAAGTGGCACGTCAAGGTTAACCACAACCAGAAGCGTTATGCTACTGCCTCTGCCATTGCTGCTTCTTCCGTTGCTCCTTTGGTCCTTGCTCGTGGTCACCGTGTTGAGACCATCCCCGAGGTTCCCCTTGTTGTCTCCAACGAGGTCGAGTCCGTTAACAAGACCAAGGAGGCTGTTGCTGTCCTGAAGGCCATCGGTGCCAACCGTGATGTTTCCAAGGTCATTGCCTCTAAGAAGCTCCGTGCTGGTAAGGGTAAGCTCAGAGGTCGCCGCCACACTCAGCGCAAGGGTCCTCTGGTTGTCTACGGTGAGGACAAGGGACTCGTCAAGGCTTTCCGCAACATCCCTGGTGTTGAGACTTCCAACGTCCGCTCCCTCTCTCTCCTCCAGCTCGCCCCTGGTTCCCACCTGGGTCGTTTCGTCATCTGGACTGAGTCTGCCATCTCTTTGCTCGATAACATCTGGGGCACTGAGTCCACTCCTTCTGCCAAGTCTGGCTTCACCCTGCCTTCCCAGATCATTGCCAACTCTGACGTCACCCGTCTGATCAACTCCTCCGAGATCCAGTCCGTCCTCAGACCTGCTGGTGAGCGCAGACAGAAGAGAGAGAACGTTCTTAAGAAGAACCCTCTCAAGAACAAGCAGATCCTCCTCAGACTCAACCCTTACGCCAAGGCTTACTCTGAGAAGAAGCTCGGCTCTGTCAAGGTCCACAACAAGAAGCCTGCTAAGAACACTACCACTTACCAGGTCCTTCACCAGGATTAGATGCCTTCTGTTTAAAAAAGTAGTTCTTTGTAATTTATGAAGTGTTTTTGATGGAATTTGTTCAGAATGAGTAGTTTTTACTTGTTTTTGTGTGTTGCAAACTTGAAGGCTGTGAGGGAAGTAAGTGCCTAGTCCATGTTGACATGTTGTAGTCTCGACATGCCCCTTCCACTTCTGGTAGAATCAACTCTAAGCTGAAGGAAACTGTACAGTTTACATCAATTAATAGAGTGACACCCAAATCTTATCCTCACGCGTATCCAACTATACAATTATGCGTAGAGTCTAAAATGACAACATCTTCAGCCCATTACCTTGCAATTAATTTCTGCCTGAATGTGGTGATCCTGATCATAAATGCCAAAGCCTTAGTTGTATTGTTATGCAAGAGAATCAATAATGTGTTGTCCTCATTTCATGCGTTCTGAGGGTTGGATTGCATTCAGGTGCTAAATTACTTGCTCTGACTATTCAGTGCAAACTTTCTGTCCTGAGCTCACCTCTGCTCAATATTGCAAAGGCGAAGGGTCACCGTAGCATTCACTGTAACTTGATGAACGGGATCTGGCCCACTGACTTACAACTAACACTTCATTGTTTAAATCCAAACTGTTAAATTTAGAAAACTCAACGCCACTCAATGGTAAACAGAACCCTTTGGAATTAAAAAAAAAAAAAGATAGTGACAAAAGGTTAATTTTGGAAAAACTTTGGCCAAAACTTTTGTCTTAGGTTTAAATCATTTCTTAGGATACCAATTGCCATCAAAGTTCATGAATCTTCCGACGAATGCGACCTTTGAACGGGTACTCTACATACCGCCCGGTGCCAAGGCCGGAACATCTCCTGCTTTTAGATTCTTATCTTGGTACGCTATATCTATTGTTCCGTGAATTCCTTCTTACCAGTTTGCTTGTCCTGTTGTAAGGGGCCCGCACAGGAGTCTAAGTGGTGTTACTGGCATTACTGATTCAGGCAATTTTCAGCCTCATCACGGATAGAGTTGAGGCTTTGTGTCTAATCACTCGGATCGTCCATCGTTGATACCATTTTGGATGACAGTGTGTTATCAGTCATGAGAAATTATAAAAATCTTGAACAAATGAAATATATATATATATATTAACAATGGCTACCTAGAGTAATTTACAGCTAATTCTATGACTTCAATCATTTGCCACGATATCACCATTAATTATAAAAGAGACTGTCGCAGTCACATCCCGCTATTTATTCATGATCCCATCATTACTTCTTGCAGCATATTTATAGCAAATTAAAAGTGAAAAAAAAAAATGAACGAAAAACTTTCAGACAGCTCAGAGAGCTTTAATCCACCATTAGATCTCGAATCTTTGACCCCATCATCTTCCAATTCGGATCGCGAAAGCAACTTACACCCTAATATACACCAAGATCAAAAACCAGAAGACCCAATCGACCCTTTCGAAGTGCGCTGGGATGGTGACGACAGAGAAAATGTTCAAAATCTGCCAAAGGTCCGGCGCTGGCTATACGGTGTCATTCTCTCAGCTTGCGGAGTTGTTATTTGCATTTCAAGCTCTATCTACAGCATGGCTGTTGACTTGATCATGGAGGACTTTGGAACCTCCCGCACCGTAACTTTGCTCGGTATCACTGTTTTTTTGCTCGGCATGGGCTGGGGCCCTATGTTTTTGTCCCCTATCTCGGAGTTCCACGGCAGACGCATCGTGTACATTTCCAGCTTCGCATGCATGCTACCCTTCCAGATTCTTGCTGGCTTTGCACCAAACATTGTGGCGCTTTTGATTGCCAGGTTTCTGGCTGGCTTATCAGGCTCGGTCTTCTTGGGCGTTGCCAGCGGCTCATTTTCAGACATGTTCGCCAAGCAAGATCTCATGCTACCTGCAATGATGTACACACTATCACCGTTCCTCGGCCCTGGGCTTGGACCTCTGATCGGTGGTGTTATTGTACATAATACGCATTACTGGCGGTGGACTCTCCATGTGGTGTCTATCGCGGTACTTGTGATGCTCATTGTGCTTATTTTTGTTGTGCCTGAAACTTTTGCACCTCTTCTGCTTAAGAAAAAAGCAAAGCGTTTGCGTAAGGAAACCGGTAATGACAGATACTACGCACCTATTGAGCGATCTACAAAGTCACTTTTTGAAACCATTTTCTTAAGTATTAAGCGTCCTGCTCAAATTTTTATTTTTGAACCTATGCTTACACTTTTGTGCATCTACTCTGGATTGATTCTTTCTCTTCTCTATTTGTTCTTTGTGTCTTATCCCTATGTCTTTAGAACTGTCTACGATTTCAACGAACAACAAACGGGTTTTGCCTTCATTGGACTTTCTGTTGGCTGTCTATTGGCTGGTCCCACTGTGATTGTGAACAAGCGGTATGTTACTCGTCAAATAGAAAAGCGTGGCGAGTACCAGCCCGAGCTGCAATTACCACAAACTGTTATTGGCGCCATCATAATTCCCATTGGCTTGTTCATTTTTGGCTGGGCATCTCGTCCCAGTATCCACTGGATGGTCACTGTGATCAGTGGTGGAATCATCAATTTTGGACTTATTATGGCATTTAACGGTATTTTTGTCTTCACAATCGACGGATATCGATTGTTTGCAGCGAGTGCAATGGCTTGCAATGGCGTTGTCCGTAGCACCCTTGCAAGTGTGTTTCCGCTGTTTGGCTTGCAAATGTATGAGAACTTGGGTATTGAATGGGCGTCAACTTTATTAGCGCTGGTATGTGTTGCATTTATTCCAATGCCAGTGCTACTCATCAAGTACGGTCCTGTAATTAGGGGAAAGAGTAGGTTTGCTTGGAAAGAGGCATATTAGAAAGCAACAAGCATATTGCTTTTGAGCATGTAGCGTATTAGAACGATAGACTAGCTATAAATAATCAAAACAGAACAATGAAAAATGGCATGATAACTTATTACAAAGACGTTACAAAGGTATGAATCATTCAGTACAAGCATTATTGCTTCAGAAAGATGAATTAGGTTACATTGGTTGTTATGTGGTGAACTTCAAACACTGAAAACGCTTATGTGTGACCCATTTCTCACTCAGGCAAACGCGTTGGTTGAAGATTGCAAAAAAGGTCGTCTCATTAAAAAGTATTAAAACCTATGAGAATAATCAACATGATCTACTAACTAATCTGGGTTACTAATGTCAAAAAATCTCGTTTAAATTTTGACTCAAGATAGCTCGAGTTAAACATTCTTATGTTACTCTTCAACCAGACCATATGATTAACCAGTACTATGGCAGCAATTAAAAAAATTCAATTATTCCTTGCTCAGCAATTGTTAAAACGTGTTCACAGTATATCAATTTATATCAAGAAATTATAATATCCATATGGTCTCTGGTAGGTTTAGCAATACCTAATTAGTAGGGGCAGGGTGGGCAGCAACAGCAAAGGTGTTTCCCTTGAAGTTATCGGCAGGGCTAGCGTCGCGTTCTTGCAAGACACCGCTAATAGGCTGGCACTGAGAGTACCAATCATCCTGCTTGACACACTCACTACCTTCTTGGCAGCAAGTTGAGCCGGTGTACGACTTGCCGCCACACTGACCCCAGATGTTAGAACATGGACGACCGTCACCACCAGTAGCAGTGTTTGGCTTGGGCTTGCATTGAGAGTAGAACTGGCTGCTGTAAACGCACTCAGAGCCTTCAGTGCAGCAGGAAGGACCGTTCCAGCCGATACCGCCACACTGTTCCCACCAGCGGGAGCAAGTAGGAGGAGTAGCAGGCTCATCGCGCTTGGTGATGGTGTCAGGGGTACATTGAGAGTACCATTCGTCGTAGTAGTGGCAGGAAGAGCCGACTGTGCAGCAGTCAGGGCCCTTATATCCCATACCGCCGCATTGTCCCCAAATGGCAACACAAACCTTACCAGGAGGATTGGGGTCAGGACCAGGCTTGCACTGGGAATACCAGTCACTGTTGTAGGAGCAGTAGGTGCCAGCTACGCAGCAAGTAGGGCCATTGTAGTCATTACCTCCGCACTGGCCCCAGACAGGAGAGCAGCTGGCGGCAACGGAAGTGATAGCAGAAGCAGAAAGAAAAGAAAAAAGAAGAAACTTCATTTTTTTTGTGAATAAGTATTAGAATGAGATGATTGCTAGATTGGCTGGTTGCTCAATGAATGATGATAATGAAAAAAAAGAAGATTGACCAGGAATTGACGACCTCTTTTATATTCAGCTCGTCGAGCTATATGACTTGACTGATCTATTCATGGAGTATGGATTGACACACTCATAAATGGCTAAGACGCTATATCACAGCCCAAGTTCTTCGCCTTTCCGTAACAAGCCACTACATAGTAATTTTTCGTCCCTGCCCGTTTAATGAAAAGATAGATGTTACTAAATTTGTATAATTTTTTGTGAAAGTGTGTGGCTGTTAGCCTGTATATAGTAGCACAAACGCTAAGGCCCGAACAGAATATCGTTAACCCAAACCGTGTGTGGCTAAAAGAGTTGGAACATTGCAAATGGGAGGAACTCCATCTATCCAGTTAGAACAAAACCTTAAAGCAATTGCAATATCCTTCTATAGTAGATGAAGCTATTCTATTAATATCATTCACGGTTCGAGTGGCTGGTTACAGTGCGCTAGACCTATATAATCTATTTAGAGATATTCTTAAAGGTCCGTAGCAGCTGTTAAATTTGAGGTCATGCCCTAAAAAACAGGTGCCTACTGCTTAGAGGGGATAGAGGAAACGAAACCAACCACCTAATAGAAATAGACCTTCTCTTGAACCAGATGCTAAATTTTTTCGAGAATTGCAAGTTCCTAATTCAGTAGACAGAGCTCAATTTGGGTGATCTTTAGTTAGAGGACTGCGGGGGTGTTGTTGGTGGGCGGACGAATTGGGTAAAAGTTACAAAAGGAAGGCAGTAACAATCTCAGCGATATCGAAAAGTTTCTTCTGTGCAAACACACATGTGCAGCATTTTGCTAAATTTTGACGCTTCTTTAATTAGTTTAAGAGTAAACCTGAGGAGCACGCCTCAGCGAATACTGTTTTATCAAAGGTAAGCTGCAGTTATAAATACATATGAATACACTTCGAAGATCATACACTTTTGCAAATCTTCGCCAAGACCAAACTTGTTACTGTCAATATATATATATATTGATATCAATTAATATTCAAGCCAAGATCAAAGCCTTGAATAGTTACAATCCTTTCTAACAGGAATTGATCAACCTTAACGATTGTATGTTGTTGAGGCAACTTCACTATCGCACAAAGTAGGGCGCACCAGCCCCAACACTATATTCGTTGCTAGGCAGCTGGAGATTAAACTATATCCAAAGCTCCACAAAGTCCAAATAACCAATGCCTTCTATCTAGGCAATTATTGTCAAAGCATTTACCTTGTTATATTCCAAGAGAGTAAAAAAGAAAAACTTCGTTGGATGGCTGAAGATGGGAAACCGCTCTTAATCTTGCAGGTTTCGATCTTTATTACTGTCGAGTATTTACTATGTTTCTTAAGTTGAAGTGTCTTTAAATTAGCGAAACAGCCATGAAGTACCGTGAGTCAGTTGAGTTGAGTCCATGGCAGACCAGTGTGAGTTAGATAGCAAGCAAAAACTCAGTATCATCAGTACGTATATATACTCAGTTTAATCTCTTTGATCCCCATTTCATTACTTCATTGAGAAGTTGCAAAAATAGATCAAGGCCCTGAAGTCATAGGAAAGGTTTCATTACATAGAGCCAGGATCCAGGAAGTATCCACAAGCTCAATATATCAATTTTTGTCGTGCTTATTCGCTCGGTCAATAAATAGATCCCGAAAGGACAGCTACAGAATTTTTCACAACGTCAAGCCTTCCTATTTTTCCTGAGAACGAATACAAATTAACACACACACACACAGTTCACTAATAAAAGATGTCCTAGTCGAGGCTGCAATGGTACAACTCTATAGTTACTGACGACTATGCCTTTATGTGATTAAATTTGACATGGCGCTTTGTATACAGGATGCTCCAAGTTTAACGTTGGTTAATAAACAGCAAGTACTTGAAACGGTTAGATCAAGCTGGAATATCAAAATTCAAATGGCACTCTACAAAGTGTTATGTCTGCTCAAGGTCAGCAGGTTTTTCTCAAAGTCGCTATTGGTTTTATAGATATATAGCATCTTGCACAATTTGTGCTCTACTAAGTTGGCATATCTGGGTCCATAGAAACATCTAGTAGAACTAGAATCAAGAAATGCTGTAATTTTCAAGCCTCAGCTAAAAGAAGGCTGATTATTTTTTCCCAGCTGGTTTCATCGCGAAGACTATGCCCTGGCATACCACTAATTAATCAGTGTGGACCTAGCATATCCCCTTCTATAACCAGCTGGTCCCGTTTTCCTATTGTTGCAAAAATTATTTTTTTTTACAATTGCAACATCTCTGATCAAGTTAAGGAAATATAACTATGCGCAGCCGGACAACAGCTATCAAAAAGTTCCATCCTCTAGCTATCCACACTGCTTCTTGCATATTTTGCAGCTCTTCCGCCTCGAAGCAAGTATACTGTGTTGCGCAGTACGCCGCACCGAACGCAGATGGTGACAACTGTTAAGGTTGAGATGGATACATCTTTATAAAACTATTTTTAAAAGACATCCATGGTGAGACTAAAGAATGGTATGTGGTGCATTTAAGCACTCTTATATATGTATCGATCCAGGTCCAATAATATTTCTGTCATAGTGGATCGGTTTTCGTTATATAAGACAATAGGGCAGACATATCCAGCGCACTAAATTCTCGCTTAATGTGGGTATGCATGTGTACAAACAAAACTTCAAATAGGCTTTGAATGAGTTTATCATGATGCATAGAGTCTAACCTCCGCCGTCGGTCTATAGACATATCACAGCCCATTGCAAGTGATTGAAATATGATAGAAAGAGGTTTCTATAGTTCTACTTGGCATATATATGAATTAATTCCACACCATGCATATGGAAAATACGGAATCTGAGTGAGTACGTACCTCGGAGACCCATGGAGATCTCGAATAACCATTGCAAGCTCCTCTTGTCATGAGTTAATATCGCCATTCTTTGTATGCAAGCTTGATACTCAGCTGCGTCATTTCAGTATGCTGCAGTGATTTAATATTTTGACACATTTTTTTTTGCAAGCATTGCATCTCCGTTTTCATTTTCCAAAAAACGTATACGCTAGCAGACGTCTACACAAACTGTGGATTCATAACCCCTCCCTCAGACGTTAAATAGCAACTCGATCTTTTTGTCGGTTATTCCCGGTATGGCTCTTCCTCAGTGCCAATGAATTGGAATCAAGTTGATTTACAAAGATTTTGACATATGGCTTTTTGCGGGGATGAGACAGAACTTACACGGGTCTTTCGTTGAATATCTACATGTAAGCAATTGTCTGTTCGAAGGATCCAGGGTGTCTAGACAGTGAGGATTAAGCATATACATATGCACATCTCAGCAATCATGTCTACTTTGGACTTTGATTCATTAACCGATCCTACCATGCATTCTCTTCATATCTTCATACTAGCTAGGTATTGGTGCAAGGCGAGGTCTAAATAATTGGTTCCCCAACTCCATCCATGGTTGATCATCATGCATGGTTAGAGTTAAGTTATAAGATATATATCTTGTATATTATAACTGAATTTGTGCACAAATGACATATGTTTCTCAAATTACTGAATGGGGGGGGTGAATTGGCAAAAGAACTTCTGCATAAGTTTCAAGTGCAAACTTCTTCAGCCTTCTTTTTACAGTCTTTAGAGTTCTTTCGCATACATATGGTGCCTAGCTATGGTATACAGTGTGTGCCTTATAACTCAACCCGCAGCATGCAGTATGGTTGGTTTGTATACGCGTGCAAACAGTGGGAGCTATAACCGAGCTTATTGTGGCTGGAGCTGCAGACACACATGCAGACCAGCAGGCAATTGACTGTAGCGGTTAAAAATCTTTGGTAAGCTCTATAGTTATAGCTAGCTATAGTCCAAAAAAGACTGAGCCACTGCATGCAAAGACTCATAGTTAAGCCTAAAACAATCAAGTATACACATACACCTGCCGCTGCAAGGTCCTCTTTAAATTTGTCGTATTTAGAGCTTGAATTAATTGAATCATATATATACATAGATTCTAACTCGCACGAGATTGATAACTTCTGATCTACTTTAAAAACAAAGCTATACGCTTCAAAATAATATGGCACGTTTCCCTCTCAGTGATTGATATTGGCAGGTCAATAATTCTTAGCAATTGATGGGGTCAAGTCATAATATTGCCCATACATAATAATGAGGGTTATAATAACCCCTTTACAACCCAATTAACTTCCATCATATCCATGTATATATCGAGGTTGACTCTGTGCATTTACTTACAAGGCAAAGTAAAACAAGGGCCGTAGACCTACAACTTGAAGTAGACATTTAGTGCCATTGAAGACCTGATAGGATTGTAGTCCAACATCCCACCTTCTAGGCAACTTTCATTTCAACCTTATTGAAAGCAGATTTATTTTCTAGTCAATTTAGAACACAAGAATAAATAAACAGGAGTATACATGAACATCGTAAGAATAAATATGGCAACAAAAAAGGCACCTTTGAAAATCCAAAACTCTCTAAAAAATGATACGGTATGATGACCGATGGTATCAACAAGCACACAATTGAAAGACTTGGATTGCCCTGGTGACACCAATAACCCTACATCATAATAGGGCCATTGTTCGGTATCCCATACCCAGTCATGCCAGTAGCAAGACCCCCCATTTCATTCTCTCCAATACCGACAGGTGGCTTAGAGAAATCAAATACCAATGAGTAGATATCTGACATCCACTCATTCCTAAGATTGATAGGAATTTGATCATTAGCACCATTGCTTGGGTCCAGCCCCATGGCAGCTTGGAGGTACTGCTGGGACAACCGCTCAATAACACCGTAGAATCGAGCTGCTAACCCATTTTGTTGGGTCAGCGACAGCAAGATGTCTTTGGTACGTGAGACATCGTCAAGCCAAGCAGGAGCATCAGGCGAGTTGGGCTCAGCTGAAAGTGAAATGATAGGAATCAAGCTGGCCTGGAACAAAAAGTACAGGGCATACCAGACAGAGATTGAAGAATGTTGGAACGTACCCAAGAACTGACACACGAGATTGATTGTTTCGCGTGCGCTTTGAATGCAAATACGGCGGCATTCTTGTTCTGCATGGCTGTTTGTCAAATTTGATTGCAGCCTTTGCATGTTGTCACCTACAAGAAGAACCCGTTGCAGGATAAAGGGACGGAACATGATGACTTGAAAATTCTTGACTCGCCAAAGCAGTCGGTATCGGGTGAGAACAAACCACTGTCTAGATGTGTCAATAAGAGCATTTTCCTGAAAATACTCAGGAAGTTCGTTCATGAGATTTTCAATAGACTTGTTAAACTCTAGACTCTCTTCCGCTGAAGGACTAGGTTTGGAAATGAGACGGTTGTAGATGCCGTTTGTAAGGCGACAGAACTTGCTTTGAGCAATGATACCAGAATAAATGCTAGGACCAAATAACTGGACTGGCGTTTCAACAGTTTCCGCCGTAAGCGCATCATCGTTAATATTGAGCGGCAGCCGAACATCAACGATCTCAGGATCAGGCAGATTGATGGGTCGGCCAAAAGTAACAGCAGCGCCTGCGTCGAAAATGTACAAGACCCACCACACACGACGTCGCATTTCAAGCTTTAGAGGGCTGCTCTTCCAGCTCGGGAATTCGCGGTACAATCCCAGCCCCAAAGCCATACGGATGGCCAGTCCCAGGTAGTTCCAGCCAGTGTTGGGTTTGTTTCTCTTTTGAACATAGTTGGACAACAGGGTCAATGCTTGAACTAATGGCAGGCTTCCAGTCTCCAGTATGCTCGAATTTAACTTGCTGCGCGCTTGTTGATAATAGATCAGGTCTGCACTATTCTTTTCGTTACAAATGCACCATGAGCCTAGAGCTTGTACAGCGTTATGCAATAGTTCCCAAACATCGTTGCGTGGTCGAGGGATCAGTCCTTCATATTGGGCCCTGTATGTTTGCTCGTGGATCAGAGGATATGATGAGTTGTAGAACAAGAAGAATGCGTCAACCAAATTGTCGCTAATGATTTTGGGCATCGGTGTTGATGCTATCGTGTATAGATTGGCACGGGTCCTGTAATCTGTGTCGTCTTCACCCTCAGGTGTGATGGGAGTATCCCATTCAGAAACCCTCAACGCTCTCAGTAATACTGAGCTAGAGGCATGACCAAAATACCCAGTTCCCTTGGGGTTGATAGACAATGCAGCCATACCGTCTGTAAGTTCATTTCCGATGAGCTCTTCTTCGATCCAGTCAAATCCGTCAGCTTCATCAGGAACTTCGTCGTCTGGCAAGACTGGTCTGTGCGCTGGAGGTTGTGGTTCCAGTGGCCTTTCTTCTGAAGATTCGCGCTTAATGCCGTCATAATCGTCTGACTCGAGTTTTATGAAGGGACGTCTTGGTTGGCGGGTTTTTGACAGAAGCTTGTCTATGTCTGCGTTGGGTAGAATATCACATATTAGGCTCTCAAGTCGCCTGACACGATCTTCAACTTTGGTAAGATAACTAGAAAGTTAGCAAAAAAGATTAGAATGACAACGAAGCTATGCTTACCTCCTGGTCAAAGGCGACCGAACAGTTTTGGGCGAATATTTGCATGTTCGATTGTATTGGGTACATTTTGTGCAGGCAGGTAGCTCTTTGGAGCACTACAAGATGTTGTGATTAGAATAGGTATGAGGAGAGTATTTGAAACATACCTTTAACTTTCGAAAGCGACACGAGTCACACTAAGGGAAGATTAGATGTTAGCAAGGATGTTGAGAAGTGACTACCCGAAGTTGTAACGATGGAAATTGAGCCAGGTTGAATTGAGGGAATCGGGCGACTTACCGCTTGTTCAATGACAACGTCTGAATAGCTGGCCATAGAACTGATGTGATGCGAATGCTGATATCGTGAGTATTCTGTGACTGCACCTGACGTCGAGGTGGAGTCGAGTCTATGGGTGGGCTCAAATGGCGTATTGTGAAGGAGCATATGTAGTCGGAATAAAAGAAATATGATGTTGAGATAATGATTTGAAAAAAAAATCACCAAAAAATAACTACTGGGAGACGATTTAATGGGCAAAAGCTGCAGCGAAAGGAACAGATTAATTCAAAATTTTGAAATAAAAAAGGAACGGACCTTGGTTGATTTATAAATGACGAGAATGGTGCTTGAGAATAATTTTGATAATATTATGGAGAAGTTTACTATAGGGTGATCTTATATCAAATCTGATGATCATGATGTTGGTTAGAAATAATATCCATAATTAATATTGAATAAAATGTTGTTTTTTTTTTTTTTTTTTTTTTTTTTTAATATTGTAGTATTATTATAATCAGTAAAAAAAGTAAAGCACAGTACCCACCCATTTGGTTTGAGATCCATGGTTGCAAGGACCATTTGGATTCAGCTCAGGACCCAGTGCTTGGACCTCTTGATATACATGTGCGTTATTGACCTGAATTGACAGCTGGCAGAGACCGTCAGGCATCAATCATGCCAATTGCAAGAAGGATCTTCACATCAATTGATAGAACACTCTCTGGTCCGTTTCAATAATATATTGCTTGGTGCTTCGTCTAAAGGCCGTTTTGTTTTTTCAAGTTTGGCCACCGGTGAGCTGCACTTTTGAAGTACATGCATGCTTCACAAAACGAACAATTGATAAATTTAAAATGTTCCACTTTCAAATTGTGTCTGGAACTGCTTAGGTTCATCATAACTTTTAATCACCTTATTTGTGCCTTAAGCGACTCTGGGCTCATTCTATAGCCCATCTGATCAAAAGCATTTCATCTATATTTGATCCACACTTGGTCAAAGAGTTCTAACCAAGTTTTTTCTTGGTTAAAATGTGTTCACAGTGCATGCATGAATTATATAATTAATATTATTTGACAACTGCTATACTTAACCCCATAGTATACCTCGTATACTCCAAACCCTGCCAACTCGGTCCACAGGGGCATGCATAATAAAACTTGTTCAGTTGCTTCCGGAGTGATTAGGAGAGACCGGAGGAAAACCTTTCAAACCTCCTCTACTTTTTCAAGAGATATCGTATAGCGACTCTATGATTCAAGACAAGGACTTGTCGTGTAACCTTTGACAACCCGTACCTTCAATGATTGGCCCACTAGACAGCTCTGGCCTCTCCTATATATCCTTGTTATGATATCAAAAGCTATAGCTATATATATATAGGGGTATTCTGTTTCAGAGTATAATCCAACGCATTCTCAGGGCCACTTATCTGGTCTTAATTAGTACTATGCATGCTTACCGCTTAAGAATTCAATGACATATGCTCCGATTGCGTTAACATCACCGATTTGATCCATTTCTCCATCTATATATAGTTGAAATATTCACACTTTCTAGCGCTATGATGTATGAAAATCTGTTCCCGTCTTTTCTTTTATATCAACACATAACGTTGTGATATACCAAGGAACCTATATATAATAAAAACTGCAGACCATGGACAGATCAGGGCACTGACCAGTCCCTCATCATAACTTTTGAAAATCTGTATGTTGATGGTGTAACCAATACAACCACTACGCTGAAGAGAATGTCTATTCTTGCACTAAATGTAATTCTTAGCAGTCGCAGGAAATTACCAGGCCCCCTTCCCTAGAGCATAGCCAAAAGTACATTTTTAATCTATTGGCAAGCGGCTACATATAGGATTAAGTGACTGAACCATGCTTTGCCCATACGCTCGAGTATGACCCGAAGAGCATCCAGGTAAGTAAGCTCACATATCGCTATTTGCCCTTTGATCGTACGTAAACATTTTGCAAGAACGACCCATCAGGCCTTGCAATCTCCCCACACAAGTAAAGTTACGCTCATTTCTGAGTAAACTTTTGCTTGAGCGCCTTGACATGTCTTTCCAGTTCTGGAGGTCTTACGACGCATGGCGGACCACAAAGTTCCATTTTCAATATATATATGTATATCAGGGGATGAAATAACTTGCACATAGAATTCCTCTACAATAATATTTAGCGACCTGTCATTGTCATTTATATTTAAGCTTCTTTAAGACCCAAGGCGCCTAGAAATGGAATTGAAACACATTTCTCATTCGTTTATGTTGACCATAATTCGAATATATATATATAGAATGTTCTATATCGGATGACGATGACCCAGCTGCAGAATAAATGCAGAAGGGTACAGGGAATGGTTAGCCAGATATTTATATATACAAGTCTCTTCAGCTAAAAAGCTATGACATATTCTGTAAACAACACTTTGCTCAATTACCACGGATAGCCTACAACTTTGTCTCATGGTGACTCCAAAATTCGTAAGTTAAACGCTGTATTGAGAAGGAGTACGTTCTATTCAGTTAAAACCTACATCTCTGTAAATATATTTATAGTATTTTGAAATAAAATAGGTTCTACTTCATTTGGATATGGATTCAAATGTGAGCTAGATTATAATGAGGTAGGATTGATGATATCAATATTGGGCCGCTAATTCACGGAATTGACTGGACAATTCATATAATTTTCAGAAATATGGGGTTTAATGAATAGCCGCTGATATTTAATTGTGAACCTTGCTTTTCACCAGTCAGATTTCAAAATAGAGTTCAAACCGGGATTCGAAGCAATGAAATATACGAAAAATGGGTCGCATCAAGGATTGATCGATGTTCGAAATGAGCTCAATAAGCTTTGATCAAATGCATCAGGTAGCAATTCGTTTCAGTTCATAGAGCTCACGCTTATTTTAGATTTCATGACAGTCATGTCATGGCACTACCAGCCACAGCTGTAATACACTAATGTGTTCAAGTTAGATGCTCTGGACTTTCCATTCAACTGAAAAAGAGTTTCAAAGTTGTGAAGAAATTCAAAGCATATGGAAACAAATCTTTTGCCTGACTTTCTTGGATCTGGCATTGCGCATTCTATAAGGACAGTTCAAGCATCGATGAAGACCCATTATGTATTGACTACAGGAATGGTCTATTACGCAAACTCTGCTATTCTTGTACACGCCTTGAACCTACATGGAACCGAGTAGCCTACTAGTTCTAGAAGCAATTGGGCAAATATATTTTAGTTTTCGAAAGGGGTCCATGCAGATATGGTGTGGGCTCTCTACTTTATTGCAAAGCTTGGCTAATAAATTTCTTTTTTTTCCACAGGCAAGAGAAACCATGCACCCGCAAATTTAATAGAAACACAAAAATACGTTCTGTTAATATTTCAATCAAGAGCTTTTTACATGAATTTAAGTTATAATAAATAACTTATAGAGGTCTTTATGAACTCTGTTCTGCTGGCTGGCAAACGACCGAAACGCTTGAATCTAAGTTTCAATTATTTTTGTGTCTTGCAAAACCTTTCTCTCACCAAACACAAATATTTATTTTTTTTAAACTTTTTTGTTTCTTTGCTTGCATTGACTCGGCTCCAGATGAAATTATAAAGACTGTTCCTGAGTGGTTAGGCCGACGGATGTTTAATTTGGATTATTCAAGCGACTTCTTTTTTCTTGGTCGAAACCATTAGCTTCTTTTTCCATGCTGATAGAAGAACATCTTCAAAAGAAAACATCAAGATGACTTTTTATATACAATGTTTGTACAAGCTCTCTAGTTTGTTTTTTTCAATTTCTCAATCCGTGGAAAAAAAGAAAGCAAGCTCAGTGTCATGCTCTGTTATCAAGCAAGTAACCAAAAAATTGTGAACCGACAATTCCATGGGCTTTCTTATTCCATCTGTATCTCTCTTAGAAAATAAGAGAGCAATGAAAATTTTGCCACAATTAAAATAAATAAATTTCTGACGCATGATATAGTCGACATGATACAAGTCTGAAAAAACCACTGTCGCTTGCAGCAAAAAGAAGTTTATCACAAGGAAAACACAGGATTTGCGAAATAACTTTGCTTTAATTATTTTTTCTATTCCGTGGCTTATGTTCATCAAGCATGCTCTATATTTATCCCATCTATATATCAGTTTGCAGATTATCCAGCGACTTTCCATCTCAAGTCACCAAATACTATGGAAAAACATTGTAAATTTTGAGTTTTATTAAAAAGCCCTTTCAAAAAAATCTTGCATTTCCTGAAATCGTACACTCGTATAAATGCTTTAGAATTTTGATTTCTGAATATGGCTGGTATACAGCATTGTACTAAATAAAGTTCAAGAATTTCTTCCTTCAACATCCCCACAATACTTTCAAGCGTATTGCTCTAATGTTCAACTCCACATTTATAATGTCTTTTGTGTTGGATGAAAAAGTTGAAACCTTTTTTTTGAAACAGCTCAAACAAATAATTGTGATAAGTCATTAGACCTGTTGGCCAAATAGGCGACAATTACTAAACAATAACATGACCTCACTCATCAACAAAATATGAATGTACTTCCCGTCATAATGATAGCTGTTGTTACATTGATCTTTCTTGAAATATAACATTGTGTTCAAATTATGCTGGATATGGTCGAGATTGAAGTAAAGAGAAATTATATGACGTTTTTGTGACCTTGAACGTATGAATTGTTTTTAAACAAGTTGAGCAAACTGAAAAAGTTTACAAAGATTATCAAGAAAGAACCATTACTTGGTTGAGAGCTAGCCTACAAAAACATTTTATCAACTTTGAAAATAAGATAAATTTGAAAGAATGATCTTTTCTATCAATTTCAAATCCGTTTTACTATTATATCTTTAAAGATGTTATCGAAGGTGATTGAGTTTGCATTTCGAAATTGTGTAAAATATTACTTGACATATTTTTCATTTTGGACACCAAAATCACATTATAGCAAGTAATTGTTCACAAATTTTGATTCAGTTTAAAACTAATTCATAAAATCACATCTGGTTTAAAGCCGTCTTTTTAGAATCACTGGTTTGTTTAAAAATTATTTGAAGCAAGCTAGGAGAGGAAACTTTATAATCTTAGCATTTATTGTTAATATCCTCAATAGCAATTACTGATTCTTAGATAAAATGATGCATTTACCACTAGAAATAAAGAAGAGAGTACCTACACTAATTAAAACTTTGCAACTTTAAGACTTGTTTGATTTCCTGCGTAATGACTTCATTTCTATTTCAATTCATTCTTAGCTTCAGCAGATCCCAGAGCGCAGAGCAGCTGGAATTATTGTTGATATTTTTGCAACAAAAATGCCTAAAGCTTTAACGTATGTTATCAATTGTTTCATGAATTTAACTAGAGAAGACATGTTTTGTTGCGCACTATGCCTTGATTGTCAATGCCAATGAAATTTTGGCTGTGAAGATATTTGATATAAAGCTCGCTGTTTCACAATTAATTCATCAGGTTCAATTGTTGCAACTGTAATGTGATTTTCATTTCATAGTTTCATAATGCTGAATCTCTGATTGAGATTTCATTTGAGGGCAGCAGCGTGAATAAGCTTATTTTGACTTGGTATTGATTTCACCTAAAACGGTAATTTCATGCTTTTGTAACACCAAACCTCATTTCATGGTCAGTAAATGTGCACAGGTTTACCAGATTTCTCACAAGAAACTTTTCAGCAAGCGATAAATCAATTGAATTTTTTAAAAACTCTATAAATGGATTGAAATATTCTGTCAAAATGGGTTTTTTTTTTTTAAATCGCATCCGCAGCAATCGAACAAAATAACCATGCACTCCACTACTTCTTTCAAAATTTCTCAAACTGAAATTTCAGCTCCTGTTGACCGTATGTATTACATTTTCAACTTTTTATTCCTTGCTTGGTATCTAAATTAAAATAGAGCTCAACCCGGCCACGGACCCGTATCCTTTCAACTTTTCACCTCATACTCCTGATGGAGCATGGGGTATTATGTGCGTCATTGCCTAAACCACAAAATGGCAATGAATCAAGCTGGTCTTGAAGTCACTTGGTTTAACTTTGATAATGAAGTTCGGGTATTAAGTTGCAACTCAATGAAGGTTTATATATTCTTATAGTTTAAATATATTTCTAAAAAATGTCAAAAACTCACCAATCTAGTGGACAGTAATACTTTGGCAAGCTAATTTGGAGTAATTGCTAAAAGATTGAGACTTAATTTACTTATGAGCTGGCACCTCTTTCACCCTTCTCATGAGAAATGCAATGCCAGAGAAGTAGAAATAGTACTTTGCTACCAGGATCAATCAAATATATGGTATCTTTTCTAATAACCAATCAGTTTTTGAGATATTATAATGTTATACACTTGAAACTAGTTGACTAATTACTAGGTTTATTGATGTGGTTTAATATCAACTATTGCAGAGAGCACTTATGACAGTGCTATTCCAAATACCCTGCGACGGCCACCAGACCGTATTTTATTCAAGAAACTATTAAAAATCACAGTAGTTGCAGTATAATCAATTTAATGTTCTATATAATAAACATAGAAGAAGACATATTCTATATATTGGTCTGATACAGACAACAGCAGTAAGTAACTCAATGGTACGACTTATTTTCAGGCAGGCAATGGCACAAGATTTCTCATGAAAGATAGATAGATAATCAATTTAACGTCCTATGTTATAAACATCGAAGAAGACATATACAGCTTGGACTTTCTTTTTCTTGACGAAAAGATAAAAAGCTAATTTGAGGTCTCTTTGCCCAGTTGGTTAAGGCATCGTGCTAATAACAAGCTGAGGCTGGTTGCTAGAGCCCATGTGTATTTGGACTCATTGATTGTTGTAACAAAGGCAAAAGCAGGTTGTTTTTTTTTTTTTTGGCTTGACTTAGTATTTCCATTGCCCGTTAATTAATGCTGGTCAAGGTAAAGATTTGATATCACTAACGTGCGGCTATAGAAGTTATTGTGTCATCGTCATTTTCTCGCTATTGACACATCTTGAATACTAGAGGTGAGGAATTTAGCTTTGTGGTAAGGCTCTACTAACCCGAAGTAAGCCGGTAATCTCATCACATTGAGTGTGTCTGGCTTCAATTTCTCTTTCTTATTTTTTTTTCTTGACGAAAAGATAAAAAGCTAATTTGAGGTCTCTTTGCCCAGTTGGTTAAGGCATCGTGCTAATAACAACAACTTCTCATGAATCTGATCCAAGCGCATAGTGAGATTAGCCTGCTTCCAGGATGTACCAATAGCATTAGCAAGCCGGGGAAAACCTTTGTGAGCTTCCGCTACAGGTAAAAGCTGAAAAGTGTGTGACCCCAACCAAAACAGTCCAAACTCAACAAAACCATGAATTTATAAAAAAAAATTATTTTAATACTAAATTTGAATTGATTTAAGTTAAATAAGATTATTAAATTCCTAAAATACAAAAATTTCAGTTGTTGAAACAATTGATATGTTTTGAATGGAAGTTAAAAATAATTAAACGTCTTTTAACAAAAAGCGTCAGTGGTTTAGCGGTAAAATTCGTCGTTGCCATCGACGAGCCCCCGGTTCGACTCCGGGCTGACGCATTTTTTCTGGCTTTGAGTCAAGTCAGAAGACATCGTTGATCGCAAAGAAGTGGTTCCTTTTTTCTTTTTTTTCTGATTTCTGACCATCTCAAGAAAGCTGGTGTATCGCCTATCTTCGTAACGACTCAGATGGAAGATGACACTGAATTCAAACTGGGTCAGCTTAAAAGCGCCATGCTTGAGGCAGATATGGAAATGCTGCTAGAGGTATTGATCTCATGCAATGGAAACTTGCTGAAGGCTAAACAGCTACTCGGTCTGGAAGGTGGCGATGAAGCGGATAAACACGACTCTTTCAAGGCTGCAGACGATCTGGTATCTGCATCATTGGTTCTTCAAGAGGACAAGTTACGCCACCAAGTCACACTTAAGAGGTTCATGGGCGCCGACTGCGACAAGAGTTCGTTTGACATAAAACGGCAGAGGGTAGAAGAAAAGGGAAAAACTCTTCACATATATGATCCTGATGATGTAGAAAAGTTACTTCCGTGTACAATGCACCTGAACATCTTTTCAAAAGAGTTGGCTAATTCAGTTCTCAACTTTCTCTTGAAGGATTCTAAATCATGGCCCCAGACTAGGTCATTTTACATGTTCAACAAACTGGTCACAACATCACATACAAGTGGTTTCTATACTGACAACCATGAAATTTACGCAAAGAAAAAAGCTACGTACAATGGGGTACAAGTGAAGGATACTAGGCTATTCAATGACGACATGTCGGAGGCCAAGAAGATTGTGGAAAAAGTGGTGAATGAGCAAATCAAGAAGAGAGGACTAATGCCATTCCAATATCCACATAAATGGCAGACTGATGTTGCTCTTTGCAATCGTTATGATGGCCCGAAAGATTCTGTAGGCTATCACTCGGATCAGCTTACGCATCTTGGCCCTCATTGTGTCATCGCAAGTATATCGCTAGGAGTCACCCGTGAATTTCGACTCAAAAGCAGAATCAACAAAAATGCATCCCCCATATCCGTCCATCTACCTCATAATAGCCTAATTATTATGCATGCTGGCTGTCAGGAAGACTACAAACACACTCTCATGCCTTCGCTTGGCACGCCGTTGGATCTCCATCCCATTGCTGGAGCAACTCGAATCAACATAACCTACCGCATGTACCTGGAAACTTTCAGTATTGACACTATTCCTAAGTGTAAATGCAATAAGCCTATGATCCTCAGGGTCGCGACAAACTCTAAAGCTGGTCAGTCAACATCACCCAGTGCTCCAGCACCATACATTTGGCTTTGCGGCTCTTCTTACAGTGAGAATAAAGAGTGCGGCCATAGCATATTTCCCCGGTTCCGCATAAATCAGTCTACAGAGTTCACTTATAGGAGCGATGAGAATGGTGAAGTGATCACCGATGACCCGTTCAAGAAAGGTCCTTAGTAGGCTTTTATTTCTTTTTAACGACTTTTATCCAAAGTACTCTTCATCAATTTTTTTTTTTTCATCATGTTATCTGAGCGCTTATTAAACAGGAGTATTTGAATACTTGTTCGCAGTTTGATCTTCATCTCCCTTGCATATTCAAATACAATCGAATCAAACATGAGCTCATCTCAATACCAATACTAAGCCCCAACTGCAGGTTTACTAGAAAAGACTGCCATTGAAAGTTCATGGAAACTTGACTCCATTAGTCATGTAGCCCTTGAGAAAAGGCCCCAGCTACTGGAGCAACGTCTTTAGTGGACCAGACTGAAGAGGTGAAAATTGAAGAGGAGCTCACCTTTAACACAGAAATTCATGTGCAAGTTCAAAGCATTTAACCCAAAACTTGATTCTTTCGGAGTTCAGCTGTGCAGTATTCACCGTCTTGAGCCCAATAAACGAATTTACCCATCTCAAATTGTGCCTGAAGTAATCCTGCCTTGGTTCAGTCATGCGCAGGTCTGGCTTCAGATTTCTTTCTGAAACCTCTTCTTTTTGAATTGAGTTTTGACTGTGTTTAGATTCATTGAACTTCAGTACGTCCCTTGGCCGGAAAAACATTTGATTGCTTTGTGACTCAGTGGAGTTTTCAGTTTAACCAACATTAGACACATATATAACTTACTAGGATTATGAATAGTTAACTTCAGTTCAAATGATATCTTTTTAATCTCTGCTCTTCAATTATATACAGCTCTATTTACATGGACACTCTTTAATCAAGCATTTGGAACAAACACATAGTCAACTTTTCTGGCATCGTAATTCCAGCGCTTAATAAGGGAACCCTTCTTTTTGTCAGCCAACTTCTGTAAATCCTTCTTGCTGGCTTTTTCTGCTTCCTGGTCCTTTAAAGCAACTTCTGGCTTATAGGCCTTAGCGTATCTTCTGCCAAGATCAACTCTGTAGCTCAAGGGAAAGCATGGAGACTCAATTAATGATTTAATCTGCTTTTGCGTTTCTGCTGAAATGGTGGGAGGAGACTGAGTGTAAAGCGCAACAATAGCATCTAACTTTTCTTTCTTCATAGTCGAGAGTTCTTCAGCAGAGTATGCCTTTATCAGTTGAAATTTGGGATCAAAAGAAACAGCAGCATCCAACTTTTCAGCGAGGGTAGAGTAGACTTTGAGTTGAGCAGCAACTTCCTCCGAGGTGAGCTTACCAGCCCGCTCGGCAATCTGAGTATCAATCTTGAAATCACGGTCAGCAAACTTGCGAGACTCCTCAACTGTACGACCACCAGAAAGATACACCTTAACAGCCATCAACCGAGAAACAGCAGAAGTAGACTCTTCTTCAGAAAGACCTGACAGCAACTTCTCGAGCTCAGAAGAAAGTTTAGTGCGAGACTCTTCGCGCTTGACTTGACGACTGGTTTTAACATCTTGAATCTTGGGTTGCGTCAAGTACTCTTTACGACTCATATTGTTCTTCTCCTTCTCAGCCAACATAGGATCGACGATTTCAACTCTACCAAATCGGCGGGCGGTAGGAGCAAAATGAGGCGAGGGCAAGCGATGATTCTTGTTTAACACAACACCAGCAAACTTTCGATTGGGATGAAATGGGTCGTAGTAGAATCGAACATAACCAGGCTCAAGAGCAAAAATAGTATGATCTTTTCCAAGACCAGCGTTTTCTCCTGGGTAGATGACTGTTCCTCGCTGTCTGTATATGATTTCGCCAACTTTGACTTCCTGCCCATCAGACATCTTGGATCCCAATCGACGGCCGCGCGAATCTTTGTTACTGGTCTTTGAACCAGCAGCTCTCTTGGTGGCATTACGAATCGTAGTAAGAATTGGCGCAGAAGGGGTCCCTGCATCTGTGCTAGGAGCAGTAGGACGACGCAGCAGACTTGAGTTACCGAGCTGCAACGTAGGCCGAAATACCTCCTTTCGCAAGAGGTTTAATGATGCCAGTCTTGACATGATGCCGGGGTAGCTTACAGACGATCTAGTTCCAGGGCGGTGTTGAAAATTTCAAACTAAAAAACACCATGAAATCTCCAATCATCACCTTGGGAAAATGACAAAAGTGTTGATATTAGGGTTGGGTAAAAATAGGGTAACAGGTCATGTGATCTCAACAACATTCTTCTAAAAAATTACGTAGTTAGCGCTCATATATTTGTACCTTCACTTTAAGCAGCAAGGGGCGTCTGGTGTAGTTGGTTATCACACTCGCTTAGCATGTGAGAGGTCCCCGGTTCAATTCCGGTGTCGTCCAAATTTTTTTGCATTTTCTATTGCGAAGATCTCTAGAAAGTTAATAGGATCCTATAAAAAAAAAACGCTTAGTCAGTGATTGTGTGGTGCTTATGGAGACTTTTTCTTCTATATATATGGGATCAAAAAAACCTTTCCCCAAACCACCATGTACTATGTAAAAACTGAAATTGAAATGGACTTCGGCGCATATCTCCACGGCTATGATCTCATATATACACTACATTTTAGCTTGCGGCTTTATGTACTTGGCCTCCCGTCACACCAATATTGACCATATTGAGTAAGGTGGTGGCCTGTTACGCCGTGTCTGAAGTTATTATATGTGAGATTACTAACTTCAACTGTATGGCTTACAAATTGGATGTTCAAATGTGTGGAGTAAATGGACCGCTAGATTAGTTCACATAACTCGAACCCAACTTTTTACCAACTTATGCTTTATTTCACCAAAAGACGGGACCCGACCTATTCCACCAAAAGACGGGGCCTGCCCTAATCCACAAACCCACAAACCCACATAACCTGCTCTAAAGGATCCTTTGTACTTTTCGTGTATACAAAAGTTCTTTCATCCCTGTCGAATCAAGTTCAATCGAAATGTCTTGATCTGTGTCCAGATCTCGCAAAGATTGGAAATTAGATCTGAGTAGTGGGCAATGACGCAGGACAAGAGTTCAGCACTCTTTCAGGATTTATCAGCCAGGTTGACTGAAATGTTCCTGTCACGCCTATCGATACTTGAATGGTCTAAAACACCGAGTATATTCAAGGTTCTACTGGTATTCAGTGGTTCTTCAGTAATCAAAAATAATGGAAAAGTAATCGCATTGGCATAAAGTGGATTGGGCGCATCTACTGGTTATTGCCTTCCCGTATACACCGCCCGCATGGGAAATTGCAATACATAAGGTGCTCTTCAAACAATATGCCATTCAAACCCTTTCGAAAACTGCTGCCCTGCTGAATTACTGGGTAATACTGAAAACGAGGCAAGAAAAGCTTTTTCGAATGCCAATGGAATATTTATTACAAAACTAATTACATGAGAAGGACCAAGCGCTGGGCAATTGAAACTTTCTGATATTCTTATCTCTATTGATGGAGAGTCAAGAACGTCATTTGCTCGGTTCGACGAAATCCTTGCTTAGTAGACTGTTGGAAAAGAGATTACTTTGGTTGTGGATCGAGAAAGTTAAGAGGTGTCCATACAGTGGGGAGGCCTTCCCAATTTTTGCCGACATCAATGGTAATATCTTTCACGAATTCAGCTTTCTGGTTGTCTCGGGACACTCCCGTACTGCAAAAGCTGTTCTTACTAGAAAAGCTGCTGCCACCAGCATTGCCTCTAACTTTGATGTATTGACTGAAATCATAAATCTACCAAATCCTGACCTTGACATCTTTATTGATATCACTAAAAAAGCTTCAAACGGGCTTCGAGTTGTTGCCAAAGGACTGGTAAGTCTCTCAGATAACAACCCGCCCTCACCACATTAATATTTCTCGCAAGCCCAAAATTGAGAAATGATATTAGATTTAGTGTATATTTGATTATGGATACTTTCAATTAACGAGCCTTTTTATTTTTTTTTTTTTTTTTTTTTATTTTTTACTTAGCTGCTCATATTTATGGAAGCCCAGCATCTTCAGATCAGTTACCCTGTGTTCTCTGTGTCCCCTACACATGAAATTTTTCACCACAGTTCATACAGCCTACTACAACAGGGCGCTATCTCAATTCTTAGGACGTCCATCATGGTAAGACCTGGAATGTGGGGTTCCTCTTGTCAAATACTAACTGCACAGCTTCCACTCTCTTTACTTAACGCAGCTACAGGCCAGCCCATGCTGGTCGAGCTCAAGTCAGGCGAAACTCTGAACGGGCATCTTGTCAACTGTGATACTTGGATGAACCTCACACTTAAAGAGGTTATTCAAACTAGTCCAGACGGCGAGACATTTGTCAAAGTGCCGGAGTACTATGTGCGGGGAAACTTGATCAAGTACCTGAGAGTTCCTGATGAGCTCATTGCCGAAATTAAGGAGCAGAATCAACAGCGTCAACAAGAAAACAGGAATTATAGAAATAACAACAACAATAATAATCAGGGAGGTCACTACAGAGGTGGCCGTGGCGGAAATAGGGGTGGCCGGGGAGGAAACTCACGAGGCGGATACAGGCAGCACAATAATCAGAACAACAGCTTCGATCAAAATGCACAGAATCAAGGGAATAACAATCGAGGTTCACGGTACTAGCACCTGATTCTAGGAGGACGACTCATTTTTCTTCATGACTTGACGCTATGCACAACCACGATACATTGCACAGACATACACATACACTATTTATTTATTTCTATTCCATTGCCTTGTAGTTAAAAAAAAATGTCCTTGTTTTGTTTCTTCGTTTTTGACCCCGACTGGTCCTATTTAATCTGCCTTGATCGCACCGTAAATCTTCATCACAAACAAATAAGAAGCGAGGAAGCCAATTGTTCCTGTGATCAAGCCATAAACAAATGTTCCCATGATGGAATACCCAAAGAACATCAGCATTGGGACAAAGCCCTCAATTTCAAGAGTTGTAAAGTAGTAAAAAATGGAGTAGAGCAGAATCCACCAGGCAGAACCAGTGCCGACGAAGAAAGATCGCCACCACCAGCGGTAATCCTCAGTGTTGAGCTGGAAGTAAGTAATCACAATCGACATCTCCATAACTGAAATTTGTAGCACAAAAAATACCAGTGCAAGAAACCCGTACATGTAATAGTAGGTAGACTTGGTCTGCCACACGCTGTTGTAAACGAACCTCAGCTCGACAAGAATGACCAAAAATGGCAACAGGCCTCCTAGCAGAACAGAGGGAACAAGTCCTTTATAGCTGCGCTGATTGGGGATCTGACGGGGAATAACTGAAATACGTGTAGGCAAGGCAGTAGCACTGATTTTGTTTCCAAAATAAGAACCAGCAAGCACTAGTGGACATGAAATGAAAAACCAAATACAAATAAGAGCCACTAGAGTGCCAAATGGAATGGCGGACGAAGATGCTTCGTACCAGACAAAAAAGTTGAGAGCAAGTACGACACTCATCAGGACACCAGGTGCAACTAATGCAGTGAGAACAGCAGTCTTGCCCCATTCTTCACCACCAAGATTCTTGTTGATTCGAGATGCAACATACCCAGAAAAGATTCCAGCGAAGGCAAACAAAAACAGAGCATAGCTGAGGAAGCCACCACGAAAAGAAGGATTGAGCACCCCTAAGCAAGCAAAGCCAACAACAGTAGCAGCCATGACCAAAAATTGAACTCCAGATCCGACTAATGACGCAAACAGCACTGGCAAAGTGGGAGCTCTGAAAACGTCCGCATAGACCAACTTCCAACCCGAAATTTCTACCATCATATCCTTGTCTAGCTCTTCACCACCATCCATATTTTGCAGCTGCACATATTGCTGGTTATAAGTTTGAATATCACGGGTCAAAGTTCGGATCAAGATGACACCAACGAGAATAGCAAGGAAAGAGGCAATTACCAACGAGTTGATCAATGAAAACCAATGAACTCTGACGGCGTCATCAGGGTTCGACAGATACATATTCCATCTGGACTCCCAAGAAATTGTCTCGTCTTCTCTCCAGTAAACAGAGTATGTGAATGGAATGACATCCGACTCCTTTGTCGGGTCAACGGTAAACTCTTCAAACTTGTCTGAGGTGCCTGGGCATTTGTGCTCGCCAGCCGCAACAGATTTCGGATACACTTCGAAGGCCACAATAACATTACGACTCGGGTCTCGGGAGGCCTTGCGGTATCGAATAAGAATAGTGACGTGGTTGTTCAGATGGGCCACCCCAGTTTTATCATCAACATATCCGAGAGGAAAACCCGCCGCATAGTATCTTTTCTTGTTAACTAGAGACACAAACGCAGTTGCGCCAGGCAAATTGTCGACAATCCATTCCACATTATACTTTGATTGAATCAGTTCGTCGGCTCTTAGTAAAGCTGCCTTGTCGACCGTCACTTTGCACAGATCGGCGCATTTTGTATCTTTTTTCATCACCAAGTCGTAATTCGACTCTCTGATCCGGTCCCCGCGCAAAATCTCACCCAGATTCAGCGAGACACTGCTCACATCTTTCAACAGTTCGCACACAAACGGCAGCTGAAAATATGAGTATGGTAGTGGAGAGTGATTTGATGAGACCTTATTAACATATAACGGAACCTTCTCATTCTCTCCGTACGTTTTTATTGACCAGCCTGGAATGTAGAAGGCCTCAGCGGCAACTGCAGCCAATGCCAATAGTAATATCGACTTGGCCATGTTTGTGAAAAAAGATTGCCTTCAGGGCTTTTTGATTGTGTCTGACGTGGAATCGGCGGGCTTCAGCAAGGAATAATCAGAACGCGAGAATATTGAAACTAGAATATCAATCGCAAGAAAATCAAAATCAGGGAGTAGCTAGAATCTTTTACAAAAAGGGAAACAAAACAATTCCAACGGAAGACTTGACAAAAAGGAGGTTGAAAATGTGCCAGGAGGAGAAGGAAGAGTGCAAGCTGTTTGTTCTAATCAACATACTTGATGCTTAAGTCATTACTTGGGATCCATTACGTAACACTGTACTGTACTGTACTATAACAGAAGGTTTGATCTAGATGGTTGAGCCAAGCGTCACAAACCTTTTGGAAACGGTTTGTTTTTGTTAACTTATTTTATATTTATTTATTCGCAGAGCTTGTATGAATTAGAGACATTAAACTTGCTATGGATTGTGGAGCTCGAGATTTGACTATAAATTTCTTTCGGCGCGCGATTTGGCACTACCTGGATCAAGATGCATTAGAGACTGCTGCATTTACCGTGGAGCGGCTGTTTGCCATGAGCCCTGGCGACGCTGAGTCAAGACATTTGGCTGGGCTCGTTTACTACCGAATGTGCCGATTTCAAACGGCCATGAGCTTCACTTATAATACTTATGATCTGGGGTGCTTATACATCTATGCAAAGTCATGTTATAAGCTGAAAGAGTACATACTTGGAATAGCTGCTCTGGAGAGTGGGCATGCGCTACTCAAGTACGTGAGTTACAGAGACCACGACGACGAATCGGAGCGATATAAACGAATGGTGTTGCCAACAACCTCAATGGTTTGCGTTCTGCTGGCTCACATGTATAAAGCGACAGGAATGGACAAGAAGGCTATTCTACATTATGCCATGGCTGTACAGCTGGACCCTTTTTGCTGGGAAGCAACTGAAAGCTTATGTCAAATGGGGGTCAACATCAAAATACCAGCCCTCTATGCCCATATTTCTGCACGAATCTTTCCTGAGCATGGAACCCAGCAAAGTGAAGTTGCGGGTGGATCTATAGCGAATAGTTTAAGTTCAAAGTGGAGCAGCGATAACTCTGCTTCAATCTTTTCTCAAACAGGACTTTTAGAGACTCATTTTCAACCAAATAATGGGTTACAAACTTCACAATCTTCAAGGGGATCAAGTTTTCAGTCATCCTCACCCTCAAGATGGAAGAGTGGGTTTGAAACGCCTCCTCCGCAAGGCCGACCTGATCCAATCAAAAATCCATGGAAGCCCAGATCATCTCCAGAACCTTTCGCAACGTTACGACGAAGCTCAAGGTTGGCAGCTGCAGTTTCTTCCAATAGTCCAGTAGCAGAGACGCCAGCTCGCTTTACCTCAAGCACAGGATTAAAACGGAGCGATGCCAATCAAAAGCAGTCCCCTTTCAAAAAAGCGCAAAAATTGACTTCTAGTACAGATGATGCACTCAGGAGTTTGACAGACTTGTACATGACTCTGACTTTGGCTTGTTTGCAATTTTACAAATTTCAGTGTAGCGACGCACTCAGCACTCTAGCTGCCCTACCGCTGGATCATGCTAACACACCTTGGGTGTTGGCTAAGCAAGCAAGACTGTACTTTGAGAAAGTGCAATATGCACAGTCGCTGCAGTGCTTTGAAAAACTGCATCAGGTGGATCGATATCGAATCCAAGATATGGAGTACTACTCAACTCTTCTGTGGCATCTGCACCGCGAAGTGGATCTAGCATATTTAGCGTGTGATTTGATTGCAATTGATAGACATGCACCCCAAGCTTGGTGCGCAGTAGGTAATGCGTTATCATTGACAAAGGATACTGATAATGCCCTCAAGTGTTTTCAGCGCGCTGTATTGCTGGATCCAAATATGCCTTATGCTTTCACGTTGCAGGCCCACGAGCAAGTGGCCAGTGATGCGTATGATCAAGCTTTGGATTGCTATAGGTTGGCTCTGAGGGTAGACAAACGACATTATAACGCATGGTATGGTATTGGCATGGTGTTTCTGCGCCTTGGGGAAAACAGCATGGCAGAACTTCATTTCAGAAAAGCTGTCAACATTAATCCCGAGAACGTGGTGCTCTTGTGCTGCATTGGAATGGTGCTTGAAAAGATGAACAGACACGACGAGTCCTTGGTCCAGTACTCGCGGGCAATCCAGTATCAGCCTTCATCAGCACTCTCACTCTATAAACGAGCCAGGCTGCTTGTCAAAATGGGTCAATACCGATCAGCTCTAGATGACCTCGGCAAGCTTGTTGCTCTGGCCCCAGACGAAGCCTCAGTCCACTTCTTGCTCGGCCAAATCTACAAAATAATGCACAACCGCGTGGCTGCGGTCCGCGAGTTTACGATTGCATTGAACTTGGATCCAAAGGGATCCCACTTGATTAAAGAAGCCCTTGAAGGACTGGACGGACATACAGGAAATAACCGCGGTCTTGACCTATCTAACACAGGCATACAGCCTATGACAGTAAATTAGTTTAGCGAATAGGACAAAAATCAAGTATTCCTTGGAGTCAAATGAATTACACAGACCAATAAGACTAATGAAAACAAACAAAATATGACAAAAAAAATATCCAGATAATAAATAAGTGTGAAGTATGAAAGGGCAAAAATATTGAGTTCATGATGTCCAAGAGTTATCGATAATATGATAATTTGTTCCAAACTAGTGGTCTAGTCCCGGCGATGACGACACTGGAATTGTACTAAAATAATCAAGCTGCTGTCCTCCTTTTGTCGACTTGTTAACTGATGCTGCTGTATTGCTGGACCCTGTTCCTGACGACCGTATGGATGACGAGGTTGTTGGGGAGTCCGGCGTTGATGGCTCACCATTGTCACCGCCAAACCCAAATCCATTCAGCCATGTTCCGGTTCCTTGGCGAGGATTGCCAAAGACATCGGTGGCACCCTTGCTGGCGGCTATAAATTGATTTCGAACCTGCTCCTCCTTTGCTCGAGCTTCCGCCTGCAACTCCTGCGCCTTACTCAAAGGAATGGTGGGTGTAGCGCAGGACGAGACAATGGGCACAGAGTCATCTCTATCAATAGTAGCCTTCATCAAGGCTGCCATCCATGCCCGCATTTCCTCGCGCGTCTCGACAGCAAAGTAGTGAACCTTGGGGACAGTGAATGTGACGCCCTTACGGCTACCTGGTGATGGAGGCACAACCTTGAAACAATGGCGGCCAGCACCAACGCTTGCCGCGTACAAGGCAACAAACTTGTCATCACTATCTCCCACCGGGACCACACGGTGTGACGTTATGTCAATCAGCCCACGCTCCCTAGTATCAGAGAATGAAGTAAAATAAGAAAGTCTAGTTCCATGCAAGCAGAAAAACCGGGTTTTCCACGTGCCAACAGCCACAGATCCACGTTTGGACATCCATCCAGCAAAATCGGCAGTTTTTGATGCTTCAGCAGGGCTAACGCTGTTGATACCTTCCTGAAATGCTGACGTCTTCTGCTTGGATGAAGCAAACGCCTTGCTGCGAAGGTTGGTTTGGGAAGAAGTGGTTCTAAGAGCAGGCTTCTTTTTACTGCCGTCTGTAGCAGCGCGCTTTGGTGTATCTTCCGAATCCGGTGTTGCCGTTTTCATAATTGGGTCGGTGCCAACTCGCTTTTCCTTGGACTCATCGCCTGCTTCTGCTTCTTTTCTCGAGCGAGGGGATTCAGGAGGATCGACTATGTCCTTCTTAAGCATGGGTAAAGGTTTCACCAACGCTGCAATAACGCTAGATCTTCTTCGCCCCTTCATTTCCTTGACTGGAGGTAGGTAATCCTCATCCCGTTCCTCGAAAGCATCTGGAATGTATCCATTAGTATATGAAGACATCATTTTGTAGTCAATTCCCAAACTAGAAGTAGAATGGGCATGCTTTGTTGCCATGTATATACCGCCTTCTTGTTGTCCACGAACGGTGTCATAGCTTGTTTCACGAGAATGAGTATTGTGACGTAAGCGAGTATCTTCAACATAAGACGATTTACGACTTTGACCCGGATTGCTGCTATTCGAGAAAGAGTGAGAGTGACGGGCACGAGCTGGGAAGGACTGCGGAGGAATGGGTACGTCTGGAGAGGGATGATTGTCGATATAGTACTGGTCAGTAGTGCTGATTGTAGAGGAACGAAACCGCCCGCCCATCTGAGCTTGCGGAGTTCCTATAGTTCGCTCTTCGCTGTAGCTAGAATGTGTGTGATGTTCAAGCTCTTGTCGCTGCTTTATCGTAGCAGGATGAACCCAGTTGGGATCAAAAGATGAGTCCCGTGTATGAGAATTAGGCTCATGGGATGTAGTTTTGATGCTGGGTGTTTTCGGAGATTGTGAATATGATGGCAGTTGAATGCCTGTAGAGGGATCTTTTGTAGTACGAAGAACTGACTGCCGCCTGAATGTTGGTGGAGACATGAGGGTGTTTGAGGCCTTTGACGAGTCTGCAGATAGAGATGCATTGATCTTTGAGGACGGATGAGAGTCATGAGAGGGTTGAGAAGAACTATGCGCCATAGGGTGAGAAAAGTTGGTAGTGTTCCTGACGATTTGATTCAAATGTTTAATGTCTTTAGA
This sequence comes from Geotrichum carabidarum, assembly GCA_030556585.1. NCBI lineage: Eukaryota > Fungi > Ascomycota > Dipodascomycetes > Dipodascales > Dipodascaceae > Geotrichum > Geotrichum carabidarum. The sequence goes on from JAKTUH010000080.1 coordinate 71,438, forward strand.
AATTTCGAATCTAGTGCCAAAGGAGGAAATGTCGATTTCTTTGAGGTATGCGAGGTCTAGTTCAAGAAGAATTGCGCCAGTTATTTTATGGCGGACAAAGCAGTCACAAACAGGAGACTCGTAGCCCCGAGACTGGAAATACTCCTGCACCATTTGTGGAGTCCAAGAGTAGATTTCATGTTGTTGTGATGAACTAAGTGAGCTGGGCAGAGGAGATGAATGACCTGTGCCAAAAGACGGATTGGAACTGTTAAATTCTGAAATGGCCTCATCAATATCTGTTAGAGTATCGTTGACCGAGTCGTTTTGGAAGAGTTTTGTTGATGAATGTCGTTTTGTCTGAGTACTCACAGGACTTTGAACAGCCTTGTTACTTGCATGTGACTGAGAATTTGCACTAGTGGCATTTGGGGATTTGAGGGGAGCCGGAGTCGGAAGAACGAGATTAGTAGTGAATACACGAGGGAACAGACCAGCTTTCTTGGAGGAGAGGTTGCGGCCCTAATAAGTTAGAAAGTGCTTGCAACAAGGAACAAAAATCACTTACAATATACCAACCATCTCCAAAGCCTTTGTCGTTTTCTAAGACTAAGATATGATCCCCTTTGCGTAAAGAGATTTCGTCTTCGGATCTACCCTTGAAGTCGTGGACAGCGACAAGATATTCTGGTTCGGCTTGACTGTTCATGTTGTGGTGGTTTATAGGCTGGTTGTGGTTTGTGGGCTCATACCTGTTGTCTTGATAAAGATGGCTGGAGGGTTGATGATAGACCTCTGGCATGTTTACAAGAAGCTCTGGTGGCTATGCCGCTTGAAAACAGTATTGCAGTGATGTTGAAACAAAATCGAGAGAGCAAATCTTGGTGGTATGAAACGGTGAAAGATGAACTGGTGCGACAACAAAACGCAAAAACAAAAAAACAAAAAAACAAAAAAAAAAAAAAATTAGTTAACAAAACGTAAATAAAAATTGCAAAAAAAAAAGGGAACCAAAAGTATACACTAAATGCGGCAAGAACAATTAGTGGCAAGGTTTAGACTCTAGTATTATAGTAGAGCAGGTATACATGCAGCTGGAAGAAGAATTCAGGTTAACTGTTGAAGGTGTGCGTGTAGTCAGATGGAGGGGAAGATTGGAACAAAGTCGATCGAGATCGTGGCGGGTAACTTGCTTCAGAGCTATATATGCAAACTTGCTGAAGGTTGTTGCTAGTATACCCGTATTGCAGGCTTGCGATCTTGCGTTGAACACTGATAAGAAAGATGAAGTTGCTAGACCTGCTGATAGTACCGGGGTTAATTGTTGATACTAACGATGAGTTCAGGTGGTGGTGACGAAGAAAAGAGGAAAAAAAATTAATGGATGAAGCGTGGTGAAACGGATAGTGACAGACCTTTTGTTGTTGGACCTATAGTACTAACTAGGATTTCAACAGGGTCAGAATCTTTTTTAGTGTGGACCAAAAAATATATATATGGGCCCAAGAATATTCTGTTAATACATACGAGTAACTAAGAAAAACAAGAAAAAAAAAAAAAAAAAAAAAAAAAAAAAAAAAAAAAAAAAAAAAAAAAAAAAAAAAAAAAAAAAAAAAAAAAAAAAAAGCAAGTTACAATATGTATGTGGTGATGGAAACAAACAGAAATTTTTTTAAAGTCCCAGCACAATAAAAAAAAAAAAAATCAATGGAAAAAAATACAGTTGAAAAAGCCTGTGTGTAAAGGCGGTGAGCAACAATTGCAATAGAATCATATGGTCATGGCTGAGGCGGCTTGTTCATACCAAGGATGCTGCCGCTGCTTCTGCTTGTGCTGCGCTCAAATGGTGTTTTTTGTTTATATATTTACTTCTTTTGTAAAAAGTTGAAAACATATATATATATATCTTCCTAAGCTACCACTCAAAGACGGACCAAAAAGCAGCGCATGAATGCACGACATGAACAATTATAGTGCAGACAACAATAAACCTCATGCTATATATTGCCAGAGAGTTGGACGAATTTGGTCCACAAGATTCAAAAATATATAAGCTAGGAGTAAGCGAACATATCAGGGTTCTTTTAAATTGCAGACGATTCAGATACAAGAGGCAGTGGAGTTTTGAATGGTTAGTAACAATGTTCTATTCAGACGATTCGATGATATATTTATATATAAATTGATTCAGAATGATCATGGAAGCGCTATGATTTTCCATGATGAAGTGCAGTAAGCCAAGATTGTACTTCGAATCATCGCTTGCCAGTATACCTACCGTATTACATAAAATCAGTCTTCACGATATGAGAACTCTTCCAATTGCACTTTCAAAGTCATCGCCGTCCATGGCCAACCTTAGACCTGTTTTTAAATGGCTTATCAATGGACATATTCTGCTTAACTGCTACTAAATTTGCTTCTGGACAAACTATTTCATAGGGTAGCAAATATATCCAAGATCATAAACGTACTAAGCTTGGTATGTTTTTCCTTTGTTCAACGCTTTCAATTGCTTGATGATGGATGTATTCTCCTAAGCTTGGTCTGCAAGTACAGTATATATGACCTGGTGAATCAAAATTCAATCAAGGCTCAATGCTTACTACTTTTGCTTTCCATGAACTTCTAGAAACCGTTATCACCCTCACCAACTAATTGCAATTCTTCGTAAACGCCGAATAAATAGTTAAGCTGAAAATAAGCCACATATGCTGTCCTATGTCGAGGTGAATGTTAACTTTCTCCAGTAACTTGGCTGCTGATTTGTGATATCCAGCTAGATGAACGACTACAGTTTTCTCAATTCCTCATACTCTCTCATCCATCTTCTGCATTTCTAATGTTCTAAAGTTCTACTACTTTCTCATGAGCAGGACCTTTTTATGCATATCATCAAGCAATTCAAATTTGAGAGGTCAGCCCAGTTTATTTCATCGTCATCCTAATCAAACTAGCATAAAACTCAATCACTGACTGTACATCTTGCCCACTCCATAAGCCAACTAAGCAATCTTTGATAATTCAAATGAAACACATGCTTGTCACTGCTTTTTGAACCGCATCTTGAAAAAATTTCGATGCTTCTTTTTTCCTCCTGCCTGCATGTCCGCTGCAAGCGATTCTCCATCTACAATAGTACAAGCTGCTACCTCAGCAGCTTCATGCTGATCATACATATCAAGCCTGCACTTGGTCTCCTGTACCTGAAACCGCTCTTCCTCATGCTTGGATGCATACAGTGAGCTGCTGAACATTCCAGACTGCGCGGCCAGCTCCTGCTTGCGTGTCAGATGGTTTTGGGGATTCTTAACGTCATCTCCCGAGTCAAAACTGGAAGTAAGATCGTCCACAGACTGCGATACAGCCTCTCTTGCTCTCTCTTGACAAATCGTGGTGTGTATTGACAAACTATCCAGAGTAGTGGTGGATCGTCCTCTACGAAACGTCTTGCGTTTAAACCAGTTTCCTGACTGGACCTCCTTCTCCTATCTGTGGTTAGCATACAAATTATTTCACACCCCAGAACAAAAAATGAATGGTACTTCGGAATTTTCCACTGCTTTCACTGGCTCGAACATAACTCCCTGCTCAAGCAGGGAGCTTAATTTCATCTCATCATCATCGTAAAAACAGTCCTCGTAGAATGGTCCAGCTTTGAACTCACTTGTATTTAAGCAGTTATAAAGGGTCAAATCAAGCGCTGGAAAGGTGCGATCTTGAACTTCTGCAAGCTGTATATGGTTGGAATTGACTTTCACTGAACCGTTTTGCTTGCCAAACTCTACTCTTGCTGCCGGAGCAGCTGATTTTTGCCGTGGCAATAAATTCGCCGAACCCTCATGTTCAGAATACTTTTGGAGAGTTGAATTCTGCGCCATCCGCTCATTACGATGCCGCCTGTACCCTTCTTCCCCCCCGTACCTGGCCTCGAGAAACGAGCATGTTGCACTACTGTCCCTTAGTGAGCTTGACGTGGCTGAAGTCGCGGCCGTTCCAGCATTGGGAATATTGCTGGGTCGCGACCATTGATCCCTAGAACTAGCAGTAGAACCCACACTCGAGAGCGACACTGCTTGGATTCCGTCAAATAGCTTGTTGTTGCTATTTGTCGACAGATCGTTGAGAGTGCCGGCTGAACTTAAGTTAGAGGCAGAACTTGTCACAGTAGCATTCACGTAGTTTGATTTAGACAACGTGTGCCGATTGTGTGAATCCTTTAGAGAAACGTTCGAATACTCGTCCAACTGTAAGTTCGCTCGGTCAGTCATTTCTTAGCAAGCACAATAAAAAAATAGATCTTAAAGTTGGGACTAGACATGTACGCGAAAATTTCTGGCCGTTTTACATCATCCTGCAAACCAACACCATGAGTGTTCTTCTTGAAACCACAGAAGGTAAGTCTGTGCTCATGATACTTGTGATACTAGTTCTAACCACTGTTACTAGGTGATTTGGTAGTTGATCTGCTCTGGGAGCAATGCCCCAAGGCATGCACCAACTTTCTTAAACTCTGCAAAGCGAAATACTACAACTACAGCACCATTCCAACCATCCGCAAAGATCAGCTATGCTACTTTGGCGAGAGAGATGCAGCATATGGTGGAAGTACATGTGCATGGGGATTAGCTGATGGCGGACCCAAATATTTTGTGCCAGAAGTGCAAAGCGCGGGATCAGACATCAATTTCGGCAGCCAAGGCACTGTGGCGTTTACAACAACTCCATCTAATGGCCGACCAGGATTTAAACATGAAGACTTACTGGCAGATTCACAGTTTTGTATTTCATTGGCTAATGGCCTACACGATCATGATCTGGAAATGAGTATATTCGGCAATATTGTGGAGGGGCTCGACACGCTTGACAAGATCAATACCACGTTAACAGACGTGTCAGGGAAACCATTGAAGCAAATATTGATTCTTCATAGTCACATTTTAGACGATCCGTTTGAAGATATAAGAGGAGTAGGATTCCCAGAACGAAGTCCCTCACCTACTTCACGGCAGCTTGAGTTGATTGGCGAAGTGTACGGAACTGAGGAAGCTGATTCAGTCGACATCGATGAGGAGATACGCGAGAAAAAAGAGCGGGATCGGGAAGCTCGAGCCCAAGCATTAACTCTTGAGATCATTGGCGATCTGCCGTTTGCAGAGGTCAAGCCTGAAGAAAATATTTTATTTGTATGCAAGTTGAACTCTGTGACTGGATCGGAGGATTTAGAGCTTATTTTCTCTCGCTTCGGCAAGATTATTTCTTGTGAGGTCATTCGAGATCAGGATACCAACGAATCCTTGCAGTATGCATTCATTGAATTTGATAAGAAAGAGGATTGTGAGCGCGCTTATTTCAAAATGGAAGGTGTGCTCATTGACGACCGACGCATTCATGTGGACTTTTCTCAAAGTGTGGGCAGGCTAGCGGGCAGTTGGAGAAACAAGTCGAATGAAAAGCGTCAGAAAGCGCATGGAAAGCGATTTCAAATAAAGAATCGAAGCGTCTCACCGCGCGAACCAAAACGCACTGAGAGGTACTTTTCCGGTGGTGAAGGCGAAAGAAGCCGGGGAAGAGTAAGAGAAACAGATGGCGGTAGAGACAGCGGCAGAGACAAATATGAGCTAAATGGCAGGGGAAATGGCAAGGATCAATTCGGACGGGACCGAGATAGATATGGGCGTGACAGAGACGAGAGAAGCGGCCGCAGAGATGACAAGAAGTCTCACCGGAGTGACAGTCACCGAGAAAGAGTGTTGGGGCGAGATAGGGATAGGCGAGATAGAGACCGTGATCGAGATACTCGTGGTAATAGCGATCAAGATCGCGAGCAGAGACTTGATAATGACCACAGGGATAGGGACCGGTATAGAGACAGTCGCAAGTATAGAGAAGATGACTTTAGTGACCGCTCACGGTATCGGGACTCCCATTCCCGACATTCTCGAGACGACCGAGATCGGAGAGACAGCCATCGCAGTTCTAGGTCCCATCACTGAAACGTCAGAATTATTACATGCTTATAGATATTTATATCATTGACCAAAATTACACCAGGCATTTTTTGATGAAAGAAAGACAGTAATATAACAAAAAGTAATAGAACAAACAAGGTTGAAAAATAAAAAGAGATGCAAAGAGAAGAAGGCGAATAAAATCAAGAGATCCAAATTTTAGTGAGGTAGGTATTCTTGATGAAACACAAAGAGTCGTTAGGGAGAGAAGTCATAAAGAGGTGCGGGACATGCAAATCAACTACACCATCACGATCAGCAAGTCCACTTGAACAAGAAATAAAATCTCGCTACTTGCTGATAAGATTGCCTGTAGACATAAGATTACCGATATAGTCCTGAAGGAATCTGTTTTCGCCAGCCAGACGCTCGTACTCCTCTTTGGTACGCCCTATCCTGTCCAGAATGGCGGCGAGAGCGTCCTGGAGAGACTGGGCCTCTTGCTGCAGCTCCTTGGTGCTAGATTTGTCGGAGCCATTTTTGTCGGCGTCAGTATTAGAGTTAGTGGATGAAGATGTGGATTCCTCAGAGGTAGTCGGCAAAACTGAGGTAGCCTGGTCTGGCACCGATAGGGATGCAGCTGAGGGGTCAAGCTCGTTGGCAGGTGGGTTGGCCTGAGATGCTGACATGTATAAGGGGTTGATTAGCTGGATGAAGGGATTATGCGATGCTGGAGCAGATGATGGTCTGTCGTTGAGATATAGAGAACGTCGGAGGGGGCAAGGATGTCGTATAAACTAGACGGTTTTAAAATTATGGACCCGGGGGCTGAGAGTCCGACACTGCCTATTTACAAGTTGGCCAGAACCCGAAAAACAAGAATAACACACGAAACCAGAGATTTAGAGCTTAAGATCAGTGAATACTCGTTTCTGTGGAAATAAACGTGAAGAGAAGGGGGGATGAAACAATTAAAATTGTTGATGAAGTAATTTGGAGTTGAGAAATTGATGATGATGTCGATGATGTTAGGATGATGACGATGAAAGCCAAAAATGACTGTTTTCGGCCATTTTGCCTCTGCTGGCCAATGGGGCCCTGCAAAATCACAAAACTGGTGACGTAACTAAACTGAACGGCTATTACTATTATAAAATACATGAGTAATCATTATGCATATCTTATGTCAGAGACGGATAAGATACTACATGAAGATTTCCGTGATTTGATGATCAAATTCGAAAAAAAAAAACCAGCAATACGACAAAAAAGGTAGTCTGAAAAGTACGTTGATGCTGAAATATTTTCAGACGACATAAATAGCAATATTGTCGGTCGGGTTGCCCGACATAAATTGCTTTGATAATCAGTTTTTGCCGGTAGCTTTCATCGGTGCCCTGAAGTAATGTATCATAGACAGCAAAAATCTTACTGGACCTAGCTCGATATCAGTTCGCAGTTAACTTCCCGTCATTTGTAGTTGCTATCATATTTAGGATCTACCAACCTATCAATCTATTTGGGGTGTTTAGATATATACTCGTACCGGTCCTACCAGTCTTGAGTCCATTACATCACCAACTGTCCTCAGTTTTTGAACGGTATATACAGTCCAGAATATTATTATAGCTTGATAATCATGTTACTTCAACTTCAACCACAGGTACGTATATCTCTACGAGTTGTCTCGAGAAATTTCAGCTCGGCTAGGGCGTTGTGCAAAGCACAAACGTCGGCTCCAGACCTGGATTTTCACGAGAAGCCCGCCCCTAAGGCGGCCACAGCTGATGCTCGTCTCATAACAAATGAATACCAGCATCTCAGAGAGTCGTATTTGTCGCCAAAGTACCCTGTCATGTTGTGTCACGGGCTGAATGGATTCGATTCAATAGACATACTTCCGCCGCTACCTGCATTCTCATACTGGCATGGTATTAAAGAAGCACTGTACGCAAGTGGTGTCGATGTGTATACTGCTGCAGTTGCGCCTACGGCATCAATTGAATCACGGGCTGAGTATTTACTTCAGGCTATTATGGACAAAATTTCTCCGACCCCAGGTTCCATCGGCCTCAGGCATGTGAACCTAGTCGGCCATTCAATGGGCGGTCTGGACGCACGATATGTTATCAGCAAACTAATACCAACCCTGAAAGTCCCTGTCAAAGTTCACTCGCTCACCACTATCGCCACGCCCCATCGTGGATCATACATTGCAGACCTGCTAGTACAATCTCAAATTGGACCAGACCAGTTCCCAGCACTCTACAAGCTGATGCCATCTATGGGGTTTGAAAATAACAGCCCAGATGGGTTTAAGCAACTTACCACTCGGTTCATGAATGAAGAGTTTAACAAACAAGTATTGGATGATCCTGAAGTAGCTTATTTTTCATACGGGGCTCGAGCCAACCCCAGATTTTTCAACGTCTTTAGACAGCCTTGGCTTAGAATCCGTGAAAAAGAAGGCGATAACGATGGAATGGTAAGCGTATCGTCTGCACGCTGGGGAGAGTACATTGGCACCATCAATAATGTAGATCATCTGGATCTTGTTAACTTTACAAACTTATTACAGTATAATATTGCCAGATTCATAGGTCGACCGAAACCTTTTAACGCTATTGCCATGTATCTTTATATTACAGATATGCTTGCAAAAAAGGGCTATTGAGCTAAAATTTGAATTCCGGCAGTGTAATGGTTTTAGTCACTGTATACTCCTTCAAGCCCCAGTCTGCATTGAATCGTCCATAGCCACTTCCCTTCACACCTCCATGTGGGATAGTTGATTCGTCATGAATAGTCTATTTGGATCATTAGAAAGAGTCAACATATTTGATAGCATACTTACTGATCCATTCAGGTGAACTGCTCCACTGTGCAATGCCCGCCCGACAGCAATGCCCTTTGCTAGATCACTGGTCCAAACGCTTGCACTCAATCCGTAATCGCTGGCATTGGCAAGAGAAACCGCCTCTGCAAGGCTGTCGATCGGGTAGATGCAGGCTACGGGGCCAAATGACTCTTGCTCGAAGATTGCCATATCTGGGGTAACTCCCGCTAGAATAGTTTTATTGATAAAAGCGCCTCCATCTCCACAACTTTCAAACGCTTTAGAGTCAAGTTTTCCAGCAACAAGCTTTGCTCCTTTTGAAACCGCATCTTGAATAAGTCCATTGACATTGTTGACAGCCAGCTTGGAGCAGTGTGGATGGCCTCCTTCAACATGCAAAAGAGGGCCGTTTCCAGCCTTGCTTGCCAGAAGATTTAAGAATTCTTCGTAAAACTCTTTAATCACATAGATCCGCTCTGTTGACATGCAGATCTGGCCATTGGCGTGCCATGCACTGAACAAAACATTTTCAGCGGCTTGGGAAGCCAATTCTGATGGTAAATTGGCATCTACAATGCATGGGCTTTTGCCTCCAAGCTCCAGCACTATTGGCTTTAAGTGCTGAGCGGCCATGACCGCAATCTCACGACCTACCTTAGTGGAACCTGTAAAGTTGACTTTCCTAATATATGGTGAACCCACAAGAGCTCGGACGACTTCTGGTGAAGCCTCAGGAGCCGTATTCAAGAAGTTGAACGTACCAGCTGGGAGGCCAGCTTCAGCAAAACACTTCAAAGTGAGCCAATGCGATGCAGGCGACTTGTCGCTCGACTTGAACACAACAGGGCAGCCCGCAGCCAGCGGAGTAGCTACGCTTCGCATACTAAGAATAGAGGCAGCATTCCAGGGAGCCAGAGCCAACACTGGGCCAATCGGCTCTGTGAAGATCAAGGGAACTTTGCCTTTTGAGCTAACTGGAATGGTTCCTTCTAGACAGGACGCTGTGCGGCCCGCAACTTCATTTAGGTACGCAATCGAGTCGTTCAGAAAATACTCTGCTAAGGGCACTGGAGCGCCCATTTCATGCGACACCGTTTTGGCGTGCTCTTCCTTATTTTGGGCAAGTATCTATTACATGGGTTAGTGCTTATCTGTTGTTGTGCCCAATTTCGAATGAACATTTACCTTTGCAGCTTTCAAAAGTAACTCGCGACGGCGTTGCGGTGTGAATTTAAACCACTCCAATCCGCCAGTACCAGCAGCTTTGGCTGCTTCTAAAGCTTGTTCCACTCCTGCGCTTTGGGCCGAGCCAGATATCTCCATAGTCCAAGGAGATATGACATCGAAAGGCGTAGTAGTACCTTGAACGGTTTCACCATTGATGAACAATGGAACTGAAGCACTTGCATAATGTCTGACTTCTCTGCGCATAGCAGATAGCCCGCTGATAGACTTGAATTGAAGCATTGGTAGTTTAGCCCAGAACCAAAGAGAGTTGGCGCGGCAATCGGCTAATGATGGAGTTGAAGCTAAACCCTTACCACTCTCTAGAGTGAGAAAGAGACATCAAACTTGAGGAAAAGCTTACAGTATTCCGACGTTGATTCAGCTTATTATAAAGTTTACTCAGTGATAGGTCCTAACTAGAGAGTCACAGTTGTCAACTGTTGAACTCAGCTCCCTCTTCATTTATTTCTAGGATTTTGATCAAGCTCAATGGTTAAGAATCGAGTGAGCCTTTCAACTTAGATTTCTGGAGTCAAGAGCTACTAATCATGTTGGAATTGCATGTAGTATACTGGTTTAAATTTGTTCAGTAATTTGCTTTTTTGGCTCGAGAACCATTTGATTTTGCTATTTCCATAAAATTCAAGAACCACACCCTAGTCATGACTAGAACCAGAAGGAAAGTTGAGGAAGCCGTCGAGTATTTACTGAACTCACTGTCCAATACCAAAAATTGTTCAAAAGTCATATATATCACCCAATTTTTCATTATTTGTAAAAGCGTGTCACAAATCTGGCAGAGGGAACTTTCATCTTGAGCTGCTAGGAGTGAGCTGCTTATGGTATTTATGCATGCCCACCACCAGTTCAAATGAGCTATGCCAAATGTAATTGTTGAATTGTTCTTCCATAAAGGCTGTTTGTATTAGATGTCCAAACTGATGCCAACCAACCATGCTCAGAATAAACTACAGTTGAGTCGAGATCACTCTTATATTCCAATCGCAGAACATGAATTTTCAACCCACAAATGCCGAAAGTATCCGCGAACAACGGCTCTTTTCCAAACTCCGATCTGTCTAACAAAACAGGACAGAAGTATTCTATATAAATTTTGAGCTCGCCTTCCATAGGACGTTAAATTGATTATTATCTATCTATCTAACCTGCCATCAAAAGTCATTGAAGGCCATTCACGGATATGCACAATCATATCACCTAACCCATCGGCTATTCAGCCCTGTCCCTGCCGAGCTCTGAAATGCCGAGAAGCCTTGATCATAAAGAACCCTCGATGTCAGTGATTTTCATTCATCTACTCATCTTCTCTTTTTATTTCCTTATATCTCATACTATCATTTTGCATCCTACTTCTCAGTAACAAGCGCATATACCATGACATATTCAGAAGAATACAACCTTGTACGAGAGCATCCTTACACAAAGGCCCTTATCGACTCTGGCAAGTTCTTGGTCGACCATCCCTACCTTGTCGATGAAGATCGAAAGTACTACAGCTTGACAGCTGGCACGCTAGCGGGCACCGAAATGATTGCACATACCCCACTAACGTTGATCCGCCAACCTCAGCCTGGCACAAGAGGTTACATCAAAGAAGAGGGACCTGAAATGCCACCCGCGCAGCAGGCTTCGTATATTGTGTTTTACCACCTCGGCGGCCGATTATGCGGTCATAAGGACATTATTCATGGCGGCCTTCTGGCTACGCTGCTCGATGAGAGTTTGTGCCGAGCTGGGTTTCCACTGCTGCCAAACAAGCTTGGCGTGACTGGATCGCTGAACATCAAGTATCTGGCGCCAACCCCGGCTGGCTCACTGGTAGTTTTGCATGCCTGGGTCACGAAATTGGATGGCCGCAAAGTAACTGTTAACGGGTCTCTGAGTGTGCTTGGTGACAGCGATCTGGAGGTGCAGGACATTGGGGCTGTTACTTTAGAGAACGCAGATGAGGTATACAAGGTGAAGAGGACTGTTTGGGCTGAAGCGCTTGTTATTGAGCCACGATGGGTCTCGAAATTGCAGACAGGTCATTTTACTCCGACAGGGGAAAAGAAGGATTCTACATCACAGGAGGAGCAGGCTTCTACTTAGATCATGGTTGAAGATATTTAGATAGCAATACACATTCCAGTATCAACCCCATTGTCATTATTTACCGCAAATAATTTTTTTTTTTTTTATTTCATTCAGATCGAGGAGCCTGGTGCTGCCGATATCCCACCGATAGTTTTGCCGTGCTTTTTCCGAACATTTTTTTTATCTGCACGATGGAAATGCATACGAGTGTTTTATCGGACATCTCGGATATCCGTTACAGAAGAATACTCTAATATGGAAAATTTCAACCCCTCTGGTGGGGTTAAAACGGTTGGGTTGTAACGGTTGGGTTATCAGGGTCGGGCTATGTATAAGGATTAGAGCAGGCTTTGAGGGTAGGGTCAGAGCGGGCAAGAGCGGGTTTTCTTCGAGAAAGAGCGGGCTCTAGAATCTGAGGTAAACGATGATATATATAGATTCATACCAATCCCTTGAAAATGGTTGGGGTTATATGATAGATTCCTATCGATCGTACATCTATATGGCTAGAAACATCCTTTTCCAAAACGCTTAACGGCCCAACGGCCTAAACTTTAACCACGCTTGAATAGACCCTCCCAGGTCAATTGAATACATGTGAACTTCAATGCAAAAATGAAGGAATATTCATTTCTCACCCCTAATTTTCACTCGATTGTTGTATCACCGGTGGGCCTGCGTCACACAGAAACGGGGAAGACTTTAAAAACACTAGCATTAGAGATAGGAAATCAAAGCTACGACTTATATCCTCATCTATCTATAGCTGTTGTTTAGCCTTGTTCAGAGCTAAGGGCCACTTTAAATTTCTAGAAAGGATACTCTAGAAGTAGATGAGAGATATGGTGCGACGAGCTATTACATATACTAGCTCCGCTACAACGTTACGCTCGGTATTATGTATTGCCCTAATAGTAAAAGATTTATCGAATTGCAGACAAAATGCGGCCGCAGAATAGCATGCAACCTCTGGAACTGTAACACAAACGGTTTGGGCATAAAGCTCAACTAAGCTCAAATTTCAATTTGAAAAAAGGCCGTTTTCATCTGTTTCAAAACTTATCATGATTTTTTTCCGTTTGAGCGAGCAGGTTCTTGCTTCTGTGTTCGAATGTTTACTTAAGGTAGGCTGAAATACAAAGACTGAACATAAAAATAGATATATTACGGTAGCTTCCACCCCTAACTCTTTGTATCTGTGCTAAACTGCTCCAAGTTCTCATAGTACCCTGGAGCTTGGCCAAAGGTACGACGGTCTTCGTAGCCTGGTACAGCACCAGATACAGCACCAGATACAGAACCAGATACAGCGCCAGAACCAGAGCCAGTACCAGGCGCAGCTCCAGGGCCAGCACTCGCCTTATCAGATGCCTGAGCAGCTACTGCTGCCGAGGCGTCTCCACCATATTCGTCTTGGTAAACAACAGTATCGTATGAAGGAGGAGGAAGATCACCACCTTCTGGCGCAGCACCAGACTTACCTGGTCTAGAGGGAATTGAAGGCTGCTGCTTCTTGCTAAGTCCAGACATGACTGTGATTGGAGGGATCAGCGAGACAAGCTGAACGGGGCCACCAGGGGTTCCAGAAAACCCGCCAATGACCTCGAAAGCATAGTACCGTTGAATGTTGCACATGTTGAATGTGGGAGGCACGAAGTCAGGAATGATGGTCTTCTCCCAAAGAGCAGATGGCAATTCCATTTCCCACGATTCACCGTACTGCTGATTGCGCACAAACTTGGCTTTTGTCCAGTCCAAAGGAATATTGAGGTTGTGCGCTTCGAGAAGGGTCAGGCATTGAGTAGCCTCTTTGGAGTAAATCTGGGCTCTCGTTTTCGTGGTAGCAAAAAGCTTCACAATTAGATCTTGAACCATCATGAATCCATTCTGGTTGAACTGTTCTGGGTTTCGGGTAGAAATGGCGTACAGCTGGAAAGGAAGATTGGGTTTCACAGGAACGAACGAAGCTGTAGCAGGGTATCGCATTTCAAAGGTAATGGAAGCTGTTGCTGCATTTTGACTGATCAGGGGGAAATTAGAATTAGAGCTTCCAAAGAGGGTTTTCATGAATCCACCACTTTTGCCTTTGCCTTTATTTCTGAGATCTTCAGCAGGGACAGGCGGCTGAGTGTCTACACAAAGTAGAAGGTTCCGGCGGACAAACATGATCTCTCGGGCCTTTTGCGAATTCAAATCTTCATCTGGTGGTAGATAGACAATGGGCTTGAAGACTCGAATGTTCATTTTGTAAAAGGACGTACGGCTAATGGTAGCTTTCAAAAAGTAGCGTACTGAGGCTGTATTCCCCATATCCGACAGCGAAGGGGGCAGTGGACCAAGCATATGAGCAGCGGCTTCCCGAGCGTAGTCGATACCACTGGAGTCAATCACCCATCGTGATAGCGACAAAGATCCAGGCTGCTTGATCTTGTCGCACGCCATGTTGTCGGGAATCACAATACTGAAATCGTATGTGTGCTCGCCAGCCGGGAGGGTGAATTGCTGCGATGTAGATGCTTGCTGAATGTTGCTAGGAGGAAATACTACCTGTGTCTTGTAGAGAAACTTGTGAATCTCCAGGGCGTCCTTTTTGCTTTTTTGCTGCCTTCGTCTTCTCCGCTCATCTTCGTCCAGGGGGATTGGTACTTTACACTGAGAAACACCTAGGATCACATTAGCTCAAGCGTCCTCGAAAACGACTACAAAGCTTCTACTTACCCTCCAGCTTCACCTCAATAGATTTTAGTGTCTCAGGGGCATCAAACTGCACATAAAGCTTTCCATGAATGACATCTCCAGATGTGAAGGTCTGCTTGGACAAATTGCCCACTGTTTTACCCCCCCATTAGCGCACTGTGTGTGACTTAGCCAATGAAAACATTACTTACAATCAATTCTAGCCGACATTTTTAAGTAGAACTTCCTGGTGGTCTGAAAGGCACAGGGTCTTGGAGGAAGTTAAATAGGTTTTTCTGAGTCAATTTGGTTGGTACAGCGAATTGGCTCCAAAGGCTGTCGACTTCACTTTAGTTTGAGCCTTTTTGTCACGACCAGCAGCAACAGCATGGTCACGTGGTTAGCGTCATACGTGGAAGGGGCGCCTATCGCGGAGGGCCAAACCGAAGATCATGGCAGTGAAAGTTTCATGCAGGTGGAAGAGATGGCGAAGCATGAATTCAGTCGATAAGTAGCGTACAAGTCAAGTTCAATGGCTGTGGTATCTCAAAGCTGGAATTAACGCCATTTGGGCTCTATAAAATAAGACCCATGCAATCCTGAGCTGGCAGTTGTTCTGGGTTTGATGCATATATGGAAGATTCATTCAATAGCCAGAAGCCCTAACTTTAACACCAGTAAGTTATAATAATATGGATTCAAGGTCTAAGGTTTTCAGCCACGCGTTGCATAGCCTTGCGCTTCTGTTCTTATTTCACCCGAATTGAATCATATGAGCAGTAGTTTGAGAGAAGAAAGTGTACCACTGCGGCCACCCCAAACTTGTTCATCTCTTTCTTCTCCTTCACTAGCTAGCTTATTATCTGAAAAGCCCCTTTGAGTGTTAAGTTTAACGATGAGACCAAAATGAGTGCAAACTGAATCAGCAAATTGCCGTTTGTCTGAAAAGATCCAGAGCTATAGCTCACCCAATGAATTAACCTATAGCGCTATATTTTCGTAATTTGAGCTTTATACCTTGTCCAGAACTTGGTGATCAACAGTACTGAGAAAGAATGAAAGTTAGATCACCCGCAACAATACCAAGCCAAGATGTATCATGTTCCAAGACAATTCCATTTTCTACCCGGCTTGCCCACCACAGTCTAATAGCTTCTTGAACAAATCCGCAGCTATTTGCTCTCGAGTCCTCAGCTTCTTTTCACTAGATGATACTCACATGAAAGCTATTCGAAAAGAAGCTTAGGACCCACGGCTCGAAGCAAGCACTTCAGACTAGGCCTACTTTAGATGATGGTCCAAACTTCCCGCACTTTTTCCTGCATAAGGTCAGTAAATTCAAAGTTTGCTCATGAAAGGAGAAGTGATCATGTCGTAGTTGTCTTCCTAATCAGTTATCATAGTAACCTTAGTAACAAAAAACTGCATTATGTTGAAGCCTAAATCCCTGCAAGGTCTTGTGCACAGGGTCTCCACCTATCTTATTTTGCACTTCAACACTTTATAATAGCAGTTGTTCATTTGCTTGATGCAGCAATAGCATTCACCTCAATATTATATATAAGCTTAGGCCAAAGAGATTTCACCAGCATGCAGCTTCAACGCACTCCTCTAAGCAGACCCATTGCAATATTATATAATTAGAGTAGGTACGTACGCGTACCTTAAGAATTCAACAGGAGATCGGTACGTTTAAAGAAAAAAACGATATCGAGTCGTAAGTAAAAGAAAAAAGTAAATTGCCAAACAATTGATCCCCTTTCCGTTACTTCTTTCTTACTGATAACTATATTTATAATATTTATATAAATATAAATATATATCCAGCAAATTTCCCAGAACTATGGGTTTTCACAATATCCAGCAGTAAGCTATCATTTCCATCCCTTATCTTTCCTCCCCGCCAGCCACCATGGGCGAATCCAGCATCTCTCACATCACAACTCGTGAAGACGCCGATATGGTTGAAAAAGCGTCTATCTTCAACCGTGATGACGCCCTTTTGGCTGAGCTCGGCTACAAGGCAGAGCTCAAGCGTAATTTTTCCGTGCTACAAGTCTTTGGTGTCGCGTTTTCTATCATGTCGTTACTACCCTCTATCGCCTCCTCTATTAATTTTAGTCTCGCCGCTGGTCCCATTGGAATGACCTGGGGCTGGCTTGTCGCCTCAGTTTGTATTCTCACTGTGGGTATCAGTATGTCAGAAATGGGCTCGGCTATGCCTACAAGCGGTGGGCTTTACTGGTGGACCTATAAGTTTGCGCCAGAGTCTTTCAATAAGCCATTTTGTTTTCTGGCTGGCTACTCCAACACTCTTGGTCTCATAGGAGCCTTGTGTTCTATCGACTACGGCTTTGCTGTTCTCCTGTTATCTGTCGTCAACATTGCTTCAGACGGCAGTTACGTAGCTGACAAGTACCAGATTTATGGTGTCTTTCTGGCCGCTGTTGCCAGTCATGCGTTGGTTGGAAGCTTAGCAACCCGCATCATTGCAAAGCTTCAAACCATTTGTATCATTGCAAACTTAATCGTGATTGTCGTCACCGTCATTGCCTTACCGATTGGCAAAGCGAAAACTCCTGAAGGTCTCAATTCAGCTAAATTCGTTTTCACTCGAGCAGAAAATACTACGGGCTGGCCTATTGGGTGGGCTTTCTTCTTGGCATGGCTCAGTCCTATTTGGACAATCGGTGCCTTTGACTCCTGCGTTCATATGGCGGAAGAAGCTGCCAATGCAAGTATTGCTGTGCCCTTTGGCATTCTTGGAAGTATCAGTCTGTGTGGCATTCTTGGTTTTTTGATCATGGCGATCCTCGCCGCGACTATGGACGAGGATGTCACCCGCATTCTCCATACCCCTAGTGGACAGCCCATGGCACAGATCTACATGGATGCACTGGGCAAGAACTGGACGGTCGGTATGATGTCGATGCTCTTCATTATCCAGTGGTTTATGGGCCTCTCTATCATTGTCGCTGGCAGCCGACAAGCTTGGGCTTTTAGCCGCGATGGTGCTCTCCCTTTCTCCAGCATCATCCGCATTGTCAACTACCGCCTTGGTGTGCCTCTGCGTGCACTGTGGTTTATGTGCATTGCAGGTTCCGTTATGGGCCTTCTCTCCCTCATTAATTCTGTGGCTGCAAATGCTCTGTTTTCACTAACGCTTGCCAGTAACTCTCTTGCATGGCTACTTCCTATTGCCAGTCGTGCATTTTTCAAGCCGGATGGTTTTAAACCCGGCCCCTTTTACATTGGTGGTATCATCTCACGATGCATTTCAATTTTTGCTTCTTTCTTTTTATTCTTTGTCATTTTTGTCCTCGCCGTGTGGCCCGTGCAAGGGCCCAATCCTCGTCCAGACGAAATGAATTACACCGTTGTCATCAACGGGTTTGTCTGGATTGGATGTCTCGCATACTACTATTTGAGTGCAAGAAAATGGTTTGAGGGCCCCAAGAGTACCTTTGAAGCTTACGACATTGATGCTATTGTTGCAAGAGATGCAGAAGAAATGGGCGTGTCTGAGGCTGTGTTTGACGACTATGGCATGAACTATGGAATGAAAACGTTATAATGACTGAGAGTTGAGACCTATAGCTGAAGCAATCAACATGCATTCGATGCGATCTCCAATGTGCATTAGCTTTGAGTTTTCTTCTTTAGCAGAAGCTGCCTTTTGGTGTTCAATCTCCCCTCACATTAAGACTTGGACTGAAGGATCCACAGTCCAACATATTCCTCATGCTTCGTTAATGAAGCCAGGGTATTTATGGAATTTAAATAAAGACAGGGCTTTTCCTGTTGCTTGCATAATGTTGTTTGATGGTTTGTATGATGTTGATAGTTTTTTATTTTTTATTTTTTTTATTTTTTTTTTTTCATTCTAAAAATATGATTAATTCCTTTTAAGGCTTTCTTTTATATATCAGAGTCTCCTCATTTGACACCTTCCAAGAAGAAAACGAGTGTACGTAGGTATATTTAGTGCAAAGCCCTGGGGGGTAGGGCTATATAATTGTTTATTGGTAACGTCAATTGTAAAATTGAAACGCAAGAAATGGTCACTGCTGAAACATTAGCTAGCTATATATATATGTGTGTGAATGCTGGCTAAAGCATATATGTACGCTTCCGATCCATGTTTTGAAATCTATCTGCTTTTTCGGGGAGTTGGTTGGAGAAACATTGCAAGCTTAGTGAAATTTAAGAAGTGCGTGCAGATACCTATTAATGGCTCTAAATTTAAGTAAATTTATGATCAGCGCGCGCGCTAGCAAGTTACCTGCATGCAAATAAAAGGATTGTACTCAGCTTGTACAGCTTCTTTTTTCAGCTGAAAACTAAGCCATGCGCTCAACTGGGTAGGTGCTTTTAAGTTGCATGCATGAGCTTGGGCAATATTAATATATATGATTTCATTCACACGCTATAG